>RQWE01000041.1:0-139282 GCA_004028395.1 Leptographium galeiforme
ACGGCGTTCTCGACTTATGTTGATGTTGATTAGTCATCGTAAGTCGAGAACGCCGTTTAATGTTGCTCCATTCGCCGTTTTTAGCGCCATGGGTTCGCGCGCGCCAAAGTGCTCACTTTGGTGCTCGTAGGCCAGCTCTACTATGTATTACCACCAGGCCGCCCCGGCCAGTCGTCCTCATCCTCCATCACCATGGTTCCCTGGCCACCGCCCTGCGCCTGTGACCGGCCGCGCGACGTTTCTGCCCATAGCGTTGTCCCGTTACTGCTTCGATGACGGCCTGTCTGTTCTCGTACTGTACGACGAGGGCATCTTTGAACGAGTGTATCTGTGCCATGTACGAGTCGGAGGGCCTGCGTGACTCCTTGTCCTCAAAGGCAGCGATGACGGGAGTCATGGACCGATCGTACTGGCAGATTCTGGCCTTGGCTTCCCAGAGGCGTGTCTGCTGACTCTTTCGGACGAGAGGCGCAAAGGGCAGTTCCTCAAAGAGGTCCTCGAGGGCGCCGTGCCAGTGGCGTGCCCGCAGCGTCACGCTCATAAAGGCGTCCTCGCGCGCGTGCAGGTACCGCTCCAGGCCGTTGCAGGAGAGGACGCCAAACACAAAGTGGTGCCACGGCGCGTTGCCGGGCAAGTGCCGGAGCGGTGCAAAGGCCTTGTCGCAGCACAGGGCCGCGTATCGGCACCACTCGGTGGGGTTGACCGTCTGCCGCCGAAGCTGCTCCTGGATCTCGAGCAGCTTGGTGTGCAGCTGCGGGTCGCCGGCCGCGTGCAGGCTCGGCAGCGCGGACAGGTCCCATTCCCACTCGTCGTCGTCAAACTCGTAGCCCATGGGCAGCGAGTGCCACCACGCGTGGTCCGCGGGAGGAAACCAGAGCGGCGGGAAGAGCTGGCGGACAAAGGTCTCGTCCGGCTGGCGCGGGTGGCGCGCGTCGTACGTCTGTTGGAGGTGGTAGGCGTAGTCGGGGTGCAGGTCCTCCGTCGGCCGAGGCGTCCGTGTCGTTGCGGTGTCTCCGTCCGCGGTCCGCATCACGGCCGGAGCGCTCTGCGGTGCGTCCAGGGCGGCGAGAGCCGTCTCGAGCTGGTCTCGCAGCGCACGGTTTTCCTCTCGCAGCGCACGGTTTTCCTCTCGCAACTGCACCACCTCCTGCGCCTGTTGCGTCGTCGGCGGCCTCGCGTTGTGCGTCCCAGCCGCGGCCGTAGCCGCTCCTCTCAGCGGCACGGCGGGGGCTGGGACGCCGAACAGGTTTGGGAAATAATCGTACAAGGTGCCATCCGTATGGAAAATGTCATGAATTCGGTCGCCATCGTCCCTGCCCAGAAAACCAGCTGCCCTGTAACCGGGTGCAAGTCCCAGTAGTCTGTTCATTGGAACGGCAACATGAGCCGTGCCAGAACGGGACCGATGCAGCACATTAATTGGCAGCACGAGTGTGCGGCTGCGGTCGGTGAGGTTAGTGATTAGCCGCCAGCGGTGTGAATACAGGCCGGGGCTAATAATTCGACCACGAGGGGGGAAGACGGCGTTGGTCTGTGCGTTCCTGAATCGGGGCGACGCCTGAATCTCGCATCCCCCCGACGGAGCTCTCTGGAGCTCCGGCGCGATCTCGTCGTGCGTTTTTTTCCCATCTTTCCAATTTTTTCCCATCCTCCCTTGCGCGCCACGAATTTTGTCAGCTGTCTGCCTTGACAATCGCCGAGCCGGGCCCCATTGAACGAGTAGCGATTCGAGCCCCAAACCAAAAACACGGAAAAACAGCAACGGGAATCCTCTGCAAGAAAATGGCCAGTCTCGCGACCGGTCTGTCCCGGGTGGCAGGACGGAGCTGGATGCGGCCCGCGCGAGGTGAGCAGTGGACAGAGGCGAGAGGGGCGAGAGAAGCCAAACAAGCAAACGATGCGAGCCATGGGCCATTGGCGTGACGTGCGACCCAACCGTTTTTGCTAACGTCTCTTCAAAAACAGGCTTCCGCACCAGCGCCGCCTACGCCGTCGCCCAGAACTTTACCATGCCGGCGCTGTCGCCCACCATGACCGAGGGCGCCATCTCGACCTGGAACGTCAAGGAGGGCGACCGCTTTGCCGCCGGCGACGTGCTGCTCGAGATTGAGACCGACAAGGCCTCCATGGACGTCGAGGCCCAGGAGGACGGCCAGGTCTTTCGCATCCTGCAGGCCAACGGCACCAAGAACATTCCCGTCGGCGCCCGCATCGGCGTCCTGGCCGAGGCCGGCGACGACCTGGCCAGCCTGGCCCTGCCGCCCGACGAGCCCATTGCCGCCGTGGCACCGCCGGCCACCTCGACAGGCTCGTCGGGCTCGTCGTCTTCCGACGCCTCCTCTGCACCAAGCCCTGACGCCTCCTCTACATCAACCCCCGATGCCTCCTCCGCCTCTTCCCCCTCCTCTGCCTCCTCCCCCCAACCCCCCCAGACCTACCCCCTGCTGCCCTCCGTCGCCCACCTGATCCACGAGCACGGCCTCGACCCCGACGCCGTCGTCCGCCAGGCCACGCCCACCGGCCCCGGCCGCCGTCTGCTCAAGGGCGACGTGCTCGCCCTGCTCGGCCAGATCGACACCGCCGCGCCCGCCGCCGCCGCCACCCGCTTCGAGACCCTGTCGCACCTCGACCTCTCCAACATTCGCGTGCGCGCGCCGCCCGCCAAGACCGCCGCCGCCGCCGCCGCCCCGGCTGCCTCCGCATCCTCCAAAGCGACGCCCCCGCCGCCCGTCGCGCCCCTCGCAACATCAAGGACCTCCTCGACGCCCTCCTCGCCTACTCCGAGCGCCACTACCGCCGCACCGCCGACCTCCTCGACGAGAGCTACCTCGTCGACTACACCCTGCGCGAAATGGACGTCCTGCAGGCCCACGAGACAAACGATGTCGTCATGGCAGGTGCTGACTAAGCACCTCTTCGTCACCCGGATCGGATATAGACACGGCGTTGGACAGGAAAAAAAAACTCTTTTGATTTTCACTGCTTTATTGTCTAAGCTGCGGCAGATATAGTATAAATTATCTAATGGCGAGCCTCCTCCCCCAATCCCAAGGCTGAAAAAAAAAACATCTTCATATGCGTCCCTGAACTCCGCCTTTGTGGTTCCATGCAAAGCGCAAATACAATACAAACACAACGGTTTCCCCTTCTTGCATCCGCCGTCCACCGGCTTGCATCCGCCGTCCACCGGCCTGCATCCGCCGTCCACCGGCCTGCATCCGCCGTCCACCGGCCTGCGTCCGCCTGCGTCCGCCTCATCATCATCGTGTAGCTTCCCCTATTCGACCTCTGTTGTACATGCTCAACGGCGGAAAGGGCTACTATATTGGAACCATGCGTCTGTAAAGCCGACCAGTCCGTGGCTGGTCGCTTATAAAATCTCCCGCAGCTTCTGCTTCGTCTCGGCCGTCAGCGTCGTCGGGAACTTGACATTGTATTTCACCACAAATCTGCCCCGCTGTCCCGGCTTCTTCGATATCGGCATGCCCTGCGACGGGTAGCTGTCGCTCGATCCCGGCTGCGTCGGGCCCGCCTTTTCAATGTTGAACTGCTTGCCGTCAATCGTCGATACCGTCCGCTTCCAGCCCGTCAACGCCTCCTTTAGCGTGAGGTCCAGGTTGAGCACAATGTCGTCGCCGTCCCGCGTGTAGAGCGGGTGCTTTTTCTGTTTTTTCGGGTTAGCATTCGCCTGCCACTTGCCATCTGCCGTCTGCCATCTGCCATCGCCCCAACGTCGCTTACCTCTTCCACAATAAACACCAGGTCCTGCTGGCCGCCTTCCTCCTGGTCGCCCACGCCCTTGAAGTGGATCTTGCTGCCCTTTTTCAGACCCGGCTTGATCGGCACCTCCAGCACCGTGTCCGTCGTCGTCCGCTTGCCGTTATCGTCAAACATCTTGCGCTTGACCTTCATCTTCTTCGTCGTGCCCTTGAACATCTCCTCCAGCGACACCGGCAGTGGCCGCTCCACCGTCGTCACCTCGGGCGTGTGTTGTCTCATGCTGCGCGCAAACGGATCTCCGCCTGCCCCGCCGAAACCCGCCTGCCCGCGAGATGACCGCTGTCCACCGCCACCTCCGCCCGCCGGCGAGCTGGAGAAGAAGTCGTGCATGCCGTCATCCCCGCCACCGCCGCTGGCCCGCATGAACTCTGCGAATACTGACTCAGGGTTGGTAAACTGGTGGCCGCCCCCGCCTGTGCTGAAGCGGAACGTCCGTGCGCCGTCGCCACCCGCGCCGCCGGGCATCCCGCCGCCACCAAAGCTAAAGCCCTGGAAACCCCCGGGCATCCCGCCAGGCATGCCCCCGGGCATCCCGCCCGCAAAGGGGTTCCCTCCGGCTTCGCCGGCGCCGGCATCGGAATACGGCGCGCCGCCGCGCAGGATAAATTCGAGGCCGTACGTGTCGTATGTCTTTCTCTTTTCTGGGTCGGACAGGATTTCGTAAGCTTGCGAGCACTCTTTGAACTTCTCGGCCGCCGCCGGGCTGTCTTTGTTCTTGTCGGGGTGCCACTTTAGGGCCATTTTCCTATCATTGGTTAGCTGCTTGAGCTGCAGACATCTGTCAAGCGGGGGGAACCTACCGATACGCCTTTTTGATCTCATCTTGCGACGCATCTGGCTTGATGGCCAGCTGGTCGTAGAGCTTCGACTCCTTCACCATGTTGGCGGCTGTTTAAGCACGTGAGCGTCGTATGATGTGCCAATGGTCAGATTTTCAGCACAACAAGTATGCGTGCCTGTCTGGGGGACAGAATCGACGTGAGAACAGGCAGTGAGGAGGAGTGACGTTGCGGTGCAAGTGCAGTGAGAATGAACGGCACGAGCGGTGAAGGGATGTTGTGGCGGAGCGTGGTCGGTCCTCGTAGGAATTAAGTCGTGGCAAATCAGGGAAATACAGTCCAAAACTATCCAATCGGCAACCAGACAAAGTGTGTAGATTGATTGGACGTGGCTGTTTTGCTCAGGGCCTCCGGTCGGTCGCTTTCAGCTGCAGTGACGTAAATGTGCCGGCGGAAGCGAATGTTGGAAATTGAACTGCGGCAATTGCTCTGGGCGAAGACAATTGCAAAAAAAGACAGTCGTGTCTCTGTCGTGAAACTCGTTGAGGGAAAAGCAGAGTGAAAGCAGAGAGAAAGCAGAGAGAGGCCAAAGTACTCGTAAAGTGGCGGCAGTGCACAGAGCTAATAGAACTATGGGGGGAAAGCCCAGGACACTAGAAGGCCCTCGAGGCCACGGGTGGGATTCCGCGGTTAATGTAGTCGTGCAGTCAAGGCCGTGCTTGGGGCCTATACGAGCGAATATACTGAGAGTGTGGGCGGCGGAAGGAGGAGGAAAGAGAAGACTCGAGGAAGTCGTGGAAGTGGGCAGAGGAAGGTGGTGCACAAATGCTCTGTCTGCTCAGCGGGGAACGACCGGAACGAGGCAGGCTCGGTGGGGTAGCAGCTCATTCGCCATCGAAGCTTCTGGTGCCTACTGTGGGACCCGGCGTCGGTGCAGGCCCCGCCCCACTGCCAAATATGCGTCTACTCGTACAGGACATTCTTCCATCGAGGCGCGTGACTAATCAAAGATCAGCTTCGAACGCGTGCCCCGTCTGGCCGCCTAGCCAATCCAGCCCATCGTCACCTCTCTGCGAAGCTTCCCACCCACGACAGGACCGCTGGACGAAAGAACAAGAGTGCCCATCTGTCGACTCGTGTGCCGCTCTTTTCCCCTGTCTCGCTCCTCTCCGCCGGCTCTCGATCCGACGTGGACGGTTTTTTTTTGTCCGTCTCTTTTCGCATCATCCTCGCCTCTCCCCCAGAAAAAGCAACAGCTGTCTTTTTTTTTTTTGCCATGGGCGCCGACCCCCAGTACACAAAGTGGCCGCTGCTGCCGCTGGCCCAGCATGTGTTCACGCTGACCAATCCATATGCGGGCCGGGCCGCGCAGCAGGCGGCGGTGAAGACGGTGCAGGACGCCATCACCGAGCACCAGATGGCGCCGCTGTACCGGTACCTGGCGCACCCGGTGGAGGGCGTGCTGAACGCGGTGGGCGGCGAGAGCAACGGGGCGGTGTCGGGCGCGACGAAAACGACAGCAAGAGCCACCACGACGGCGCCGCACATTCCGGCGGGACGGCCGCTGAGCCGCAAGTCGTCCGTGGTCGGCATGATTGCCAACAAGAACCCGACGGCCACGGCGGCGCTGGCCTGGGACGAGGGCCTGTACCAGACGCTGGCGGCGGCCAACGAGACGGAGCTGGCGGGCCTGCAGGCGGAGGAGGACGACGCGACGGAGCAGGCGGGCGAGACGGAGATCCAGGCGGTGCGCGGCAAGCGGGCCGAGTTCTGGGCGCGCGTCGGCGACAAGGAGCGGGCGCTGGTGGCGTACGAGGCCATCCTGGACAAGACGGGCCCGCTGGGCGTCAAGATCGACATTGTGCTGGCCGTGGTGCGGCTGGGCCTCTTTTTCGGCGACAAGGTGCTGGTGCGCGGCCAGGTCGAACGGGCCACGGCCCTGGTCGATGCCGGCGGCGACTGGGACCGCCGCAACCGCCTCAAGGCCTACGAGGGCCTGCACCAGCTGACGGTGCGCGCCTACAGCGCCGCGGCGCCGCTGCTGCTCGACAGCCTCTCGACGTTTACCAGCTACGAGCTGTGCTCCTACAGCCAGCTGGTCGTGTACGCCGTGCTGGCGGGGGCCGTCAGTCTGAAGCGTGTCGACTTCAAGGCCAAGGTCGTCGACGCCCCCGAGATCAAGGCCATTCTCGGCGACGGCGAGGACAAGCTGCTCGCGCTCGCCGGCACGCTCTCGGCCGGGCCGGGCGCCGACACCAAGACGCCCGACGCGGCCGACGCAAAGAATGAAAAGAACGAAAAGAACGAAAAGAACGAAAGGAACGAGAAAAAGGCCACGGCCGTCGTCAACCTCACGACGCTCGGCTCTTCCGCGGCCGACCACGCCGAGGCCGACGCCGCCGTCGACTTTGCCCCGCTCGCCCAGCTCGTGGCCAGCCTCTACAACGGCCGCTACCGGCTCTTTTTCCAGGCGCTCGCCCAGGTCGAGGAGCGCTTCCTCACGCAGGACCGCTACCTGCACGAGCACAAGAGCTGGTTCATCCGCGAGATGCGGCTGCGCGCCTACCAGCAGCTGCTGCAGTCGTACCGCGTCGTCGGCCTCGACAGCATGGCCCACGACTTTGGCGTCACCGTCGACTTTCTCGACCGCGACCTGGCCAAGTTCATCGCCGCCGGCCGCATCCCCTGCACCATTGACCGCGTCACCGGCCGCGGCGTCATCGAGACCAACCGCCCCGACGACAAGAACAAACAGTACCAGGACGTCGTCCGCCAGGGCGACCAGCTCATCACCAAGCTGCAAAAGTACGGCCAGGCCGTGCGTCTGCGGGGGAGCGAGCGGGCGTGAGCCATGGATGCGGGTTGCTGGTGCCATGTTTTTAGCTTCGATTGAATCACGTGTCTTGAGAATAAATGTGTGTCTGATCCTGTTCACTCTAAACCAACTACCGGTACTGCTCCATGAACTCCTTGTGGAACTGCACAATGTTGCCCACCCACTCGGTCCCCGGCGCCAGGAACGTCGTGCGGAAGTGCAGCGAGCCCGGCTGCTGTCCAAAGCCGCTGCCCGGCACCACGCACACGCCCGTGGCCTCGAGCATGCGCATGCAGTAGAACTCGTCGGCCGTGCGGCCCTCGGCCGCGGCCGCCTCGGCCGCCTTGGCCGGCACCGTAATGGTCGGGAACAGGTACATGCTGCCCTGCGGCGGCCCGCACTGCACGCCCTCCATCTGGCCAAAGGCCTTGTGCAGCGCCACGGCCCGCTCGCGCAGGCCGCTAAAGATGGCGTGGTACTCGCGGTCGTACTGCTCAAAGCTCGGGTCGCCCGGCCGCGGCGGGTTGACCATGAGCTCGACCAGACACTGCCCGATGACGGGCGCGCACAGCGTGATGCTGACAAACTTGTAAATCTCCGCCTGCACGGCCGGGTCGAAGCCGACGAGCTCAAAGTAGCCGCCGCGGTGGCCGCACTCGCCCACCATGCCCTTGGACACGGAGTGCAGCGACGCCAGCTCCACGTGGTCGTACAGGCCGTCGGGGTGCTGCTGCTGCAGCCGCCGCAGCGCCGCCTTGAACGAGTGGAACTTGCCCTCGAACACGTTGGTCTGGTACACCTCGTCGGCCAGCACCACCAGCTTCTCCTCGCGCGCCAGCTCCAGCACCGCCTCCACGTCGGCCTGCGCCAGCGACGCGCCCGTCGGGTTGCCCGGGTTGATCACCACAATCGCCCGCACGTCCGTGCCGGCCTCGCGTGCCGCCTTGAGCGCCGTCCGGATCGCCTCCATGTCCGTGGCCCAGTTGCGCTCCTCCTCCAGATAGTACGGCACGCACTGCGCGTTCAGCAGCGACAGCGACGCCGTGTACAGCGGGTACTGCGGAATCGGCACCAGCACGCCCGTGTGCGGGCCCGCGCAGATGACGTGCAGCAGCGTGTTCACGCCCGACGACGCCCCCGCCGACAGGTAAATGTCCGCCTGGTCCGCCGGGAACCCGTCGCGCCGCTCCAGAAACTCGGCCACGTGCTGCCGGATCGCCGGCGCCCCGTTGCTCGCGCTGTACGCGCCCACCGAGCCCACCGCCTTGAGCAGCCAGCGCGCCCGCGCAATCACGTCCGGCTGGTAGCCCAGCACGTCCTGCAGCACATCCGCCTTTTCCAGCAGCGCCGGGTTCTCCATCAGGCTCAGCACCTGCCGGAAAAACGTAATCGGCTTCTGGTCCAGCTGCTGCGGGTTGCCAATGTTGGCCGAGATCACCTCCTTGAACGGCAGCCCGGCCGCCTTGGCGTCGCCGTCCGCCTTGGCCAGCCGCGCCCGATACTCCTCCGACTTGACCGCGAGCTCACCCCGCACCGCGTACTTGGCCGCCTTCACATGGGGGTTGATGTTGTGGTGCCCGAGGCTCCGCACAGGCGTGGTCGCAGACATGGCGGCGGCAGCGGATGATGAAATCGGTCGGCAACTAGAAACTGTGACGGGTTAATTTTTTGGCTCTTTTGGCTTTTTGGCTGGCTTCCGGCAACACAAGGAAACACAAGAACAGCCCGTCCAACCAGCTAGCGTACTTTGGAGGGGGGAAAAAAGGGCAGAGCTTCAGATCCGCGCTATCGAACGATGGAACGTGAAAAGTGAAAAAAAAAAAAAATCTTGTAGGGAAAGCACAAGGTGGGCGGGGGCAGCCGGCTTATAAGACCAGCGGAAACGGGAATCATGCACGAGGACAAGAACAGCATCCCCCGGCCGCCTTGACCGTTGAGGTAATTAAATCAGGCAGGAGCAGCCTGCAAGCACCCCCAGGTGCACCGGAGAAAAAGACTCGGAGCACACCAACCGCGGCCACGCACACCTCCAACATTTCTGGTGACGCATCCCAGAGGCGCGAGCCCGTGTTCAACTACTCCCCCATACTTGGCGGCTTATCGCCTGATTCTCCCCCGGCCGTCATTCCATCCAGTCCCTCCTTGACTGTCCCGCTGACCTGGGCGAATGGATAAGCCACCGTCCGCTCCATCGGAAGACGCCGCTCTGCCCAGAGATGCCTTGCAGCTCCTTGGCCCGGCTCGTCGCTTCTGATGCCTCCATCTGGCCATCGTCTCAATCTCCATTTTCGCCGATCCATCCTCTACTAGGGGGACGGCTGGCCGAAACCGGGCGGAGCAAAAAAATAAAAGAGAAAAGCTGTCATAGGCAGCCTCTACCAAAACGCTTCCCCCAAAAGGGTACAATGCAGCCGCCGAGGAGCAAAAAAAAAAAACCAGCCCGGCAAGTGTCGCATCAGACGGGGAAAAAAAAGCATACTCAGCACCATTACCAAAACTCACCTGACGACACGGCCACAAGCGGGGTTCGTGGGGGTTGTGCCCCTGCTCTGCCCAGTGCTCTGGGGAATCGGGAGAGCATAACTGCGGAGAGAAATCAGGGGGAAAAAGGGCCAGCAGTCGATACCTCAGCTGTCAACCGCAGACGTAGTTTTCTAATCTCGGCATTCACGCAGATGGAGCTGGGGGAAAATGCGCACCTGCTCTTATGGGAAATACGGAGTAGACGCACACAGAATTGTCCATAAAATCCCCCCCTTGTCACCGCTCGTCGCACATTTGGCACCTCCTCCCCTCCATTTTTTTTTCTCCGTCAACCGGACCGTTCAGCGCGCCGCCCCTAGTAAACGGCGCCTACGAGTACGGATGCTGGACAAGAGCTTGTGCACAACAGTCCCTGGCCGCCGAACTGCGGAACCTGGGAGACCTGGAAACCGGCCAGGATAAGATAAGAGCTCTCTGGCCCCACCGAGTCGTGCAACCAGACTTGCTGTGCAAGTGATTGGTGGACATTCCCGGATCCAGACCCGCAATCCGTAGAACCAGCGGGATGCATTTTTCTCCGCCTGACTGCCAACATCGAACGAACCACTACCCAATCTCGCAGACGTCGACACCATGGCCAAGAAGGGTGAGCGCCCATCCCGCATCCTCTGCCGACATCCGACCCGGCGTTCCTGCCACGCAGTGAAACATGGCCGCTGACCCCCCGCAGGGAAAACTCGCACCATCTCGGTCCGCCTCATCTCCATGGCCATGACCGGCTTCTTTTACACATTCACGCGCCCACGCACGTCCACGCCGCTGAGCATGCTGAAATACGACCCCGTCGGTACGTTGTCCATCGCTCATCCCGCGCGCCTCCCACGCCGCCCTCGTGCTGACACGCTTTCCTGTGACCAGTCCGGAGAAAGGTCCTCTTCCTCGAGCAGAAGCGGAGGGCCAAGTGATCGCGATCACACAACCCACGCCGCGCGATTGAATTGGGGGGGGGGGCTTCCTCGCGTCACCAAAGAAAAATTGTACGACATATTTGATGGCATCCACGGGCGTTTGGGTTTCTGGGTTGGGCACTGCTGTACTATCTACGCTGAATAAGAAAGCTTTGGACAGTACAAGTTGACACACTTGGGACACGGCCATGCAATTGCGCGTGTTTCGTCAGGTTGACTCTGGCCTCGGCCTTCTGCTATCCGTAGATTCCCCCCTCCGGTGTAGCCTAAGCCCCTTGCGACATTGTCTTCCCCTCGATCCCCTGAGTTGAAGTCTTTCCCTCCGGCTCGTCAAAGTTCGCAGATGCTTGGTTGAAGGGTCTGACCGGGTACATAACGTCGGAGCTGCTGCCGCCCTGTCCATCCGTATCGACAGAGTGGGGTCGCTTTCGGGCTGCCCTCTGCCGCGCTGGACGCTCCCCCTTCCTGGCCCTTCGCTTTTGCACTGCTCCGGGGCTGGAATCCGGAGCGGCACCGGAGCGATTGGCGCTGTCCGGCGTCCTCTTGCGTAACTCCAGAGGAATTTGCATGGTGCCGTTTTTCTGCTCAGGCCCGAAGCCGCTCTGTTTGTCGTGCCACGGTGGGGGAATCACGTCTTGGTCCTCGGTAAACAACGTGGTTTGGCTATTTGCCGCCTCGACCTTCAGCTGTTGGTCGTGTGTTGAGCCTTTTTCGACACACTTTGGCCCGAACCCCTGCTGTTCGAAATACTGTCGTAGTTGGGTCAGGATGGCCGTGGCGTGTTCAACCTCTTCTATCCTGGCAGTTGCAGAACTGTTCCGAGTACTCAGCATTAGTTTTTGAAGCCGGACTTCCATTCCGTCAATGTGCTGGAAGTCCTCCATCCAATTCCTAAGCTGGTCGAATAGTGGCCGAAGCTTCTTTTCGGATTCTTGCGCGCAAGCTTCCAAATTAGAATATTCTTCGTTCTTGGAAATCAATGCATTTTCCAGTCTCGAAACGGTATTGTCCTCCCGGCTCTGTGCTTGCTCCATCTTCAGTGTCATTTCATCGACCATTTTCCGCAGTGCCTGGTTGCCGCGCCGAGCTTCGGCCAGCTCCCCATACAGAGACTCTTTCGTCTGCAAGTCCCACCGGTGGTTTTCTTCGGCCACAGACATTGACTCGTTGGTTTTTCTGAGCTGCTTCTCCAACTGCTGCCGCTTCAGACGCTCTTGCTGAAGCTCGTTTTGCATCTGCTGCTTGTTCTCCTCAAAGCTTCTTCTTGCCTCTCTATTGGATAACTCAGCAGCCTGATCCAGGATTCGTCGATATTCATCCTCGCGCTTCTGATGAGCCTGGCTCAGGTTTTGGATGTCGCTGGCGAACCTTTCTGCCGTGGCTATCAATGCAGCCTCCTTGTTTTGAATATGGTCTTCCAGCTCGGCAATCTTCGCTTTCTTTTCCTCAACTTCAATATCTTGTTTGATATTTCTTTCTTGAAGAGACTGGAGCGCGGACTTCATCTCTGGAGTGTCTCGGAGCATGTTTTGCAATGCCATCATGTGTGAACGGAGGTAACTGATGAGCTCTAACTGATCCTTTGCTGTCTGCTCTTGTTGTAGTAGCCTGTTCGAAACCTCCACATAATCGATTTCCCGTCTTTGGCAGAGGTCCGCAAAAGCCTGGCCATCTTTCGTCGTGACGTCTACCTGTTGCAAAATCTGCTTCTGGCATGTCGCCAACTCTTGATGCACACTTTTCATGTGGTTGCCAAGCTCATTTATCCACCTCATATCAGACTCGTGTCTAGAAAGTTGTGCCTTTTCTAGATTCGAAGCGACCCTAAATAGCTGTTAGTTGATTCGTCCCTCACGCAATGGCAGTGGATAATAATACTGCAACGATTGCTCTTCGTTTGTCGCTCTAATCGACGCAAGAATTTCAAGTTGCTTTTGAGACACGATAGACTGGGAACTGATTTGGTCGGAGACCGTATCCAGTCTTTTTGTATTGCTCGGTTATTGTTTGCTCCATCACCCGCGCATATTTAGACTTACCCAGCTGCATATTTAGCCTCTCTGGCCCGAGTTTCGTTGGAGATCTGGCAAATGAAATCGTCTAGCTTTTCCATTATTCTCTTAACACATGCACCGAGAGCCTGAAAGGTCTTTTCTGGAATGTTGTCGAGCTGTCTTGATAGTTGGGAAAGTATTGCCTTTTGGGAATGCACTTCTGCGTCGCGCAGCCTGACCTCGTGCGTGAGATCCTCTATTCTCTGACATGCTGTCCTTGTTAGTCCGCAGACCTGGAAGCCTTGCATACATGCTTACCAGCACTGTTTTGTAGCTTGCTTTGCGCAAAAGCCTTGCGAAGTTCGTTATGCGAGGATCTTAGTTTCTCATGCACTTGCTTCAACTCCACTTGTGCGTCCTTTGTGGCTCCGTAGTCATCGGCGGCGCTCTGTAGGGCGGCGGATACTTCTCCCCTGAGTCTCTGCTGCTCTTCCACTGCTTGTCTTATAATGTCCCGACAATTTTGAAGTTTCTCGTCGATTTTCTCTCGAGTCTCGGAACTTTGCTTCAACTTGCGCTCCAGCTCTTCATTCCGCTGCTTGATCTGTCTCTTTTCGACATCTAGGGAATTTGCTACCATCTCGGCGTCGTTCAAAGCAAATCGTAGCTCTGTGAGCTCCTGCGACTGAGATTGTATATGCCTCGTCATATCAAGAACTTTCGTGTCAATGGCGGTTAGGTTGTTGACATCTCTAGGCTGACTATTTCGCATATCACTCTGATCCTTGACCTGGCTCGGTGCGAACCCAGAAAACGAGCCGGCTTTGAGATGCTGACGAGCGTTGAGGTGCTGCTGTCCTGCGATCATTGTGGGATTGCCGATACCGTGGTCCCAACGGCCACTGCTAAGGATTGACAGGTAATTGGAACCACTCTTGGAAGCCTCATGGCTTATTCCTAGGCGAGGATCTTGACCGGTACCATCATTTTGTGTCGAGTGACCTCCTAAGCTATCAGTATATTTTTCAAGGTGACGTTTGAATCATTTTATACCGAGTCTTGGTTGTCCCGTATCCAATGTGCAAAGCTCGAGCTGGCCTGCCACCGGTCTTCTCATTGTCATAGGTGTATCTGGGACGAAGTTCTCCATAGCTGTTTGTCGAAGCCTACTCGGTGGTCACAGTGGAATTTACCTGGTAAAACCAGCACCTGAGAAGACAGTTACCAATGCACAAGTGCCGATGATTCGCTGCCTAGAACAATGTGAACACATCTGCATGAGCATGTTGTTTCTATCTGTGTCCCATCCCGAAGCAGTAGAACGACTGAAAACTTTCACTAATTCTGTATTTCCATTTACGGAAGCCACGCCTACATTTGGCGAGGAAGGTGCGAGCGATGCCTCTACGGGTCAGCTTAGCCCCACATGTTTTGAAGTCAACATCGTGTCCCTGACCATTCTCGACGGATAGCAACTTGTTATCGTGCAAGTGGAAACTCTCTTCTTAAGAAATATATAGTAGGAGGAGGGAGAGGCTTTCTCTCTTCCTCTAGAAAACAAACTACAGCAAGTGAGAAACTCTACACACCACTGACGTATTGTTGTTGATGTTGTTGTTTTGTTCCCTATCTATATCCAAGTAAAAAATTTACATTATTTTCCTTAACCATAAAGCTAGCCACTGGTGGCCGACGGAAAGGTACAGCATCGACATTAAGCTTATCTTTTATCTTTCTTTCTTCCCTTCTTCTTTTTAGCCCTGTGCTTATGTAGACTGATAATCTAAGAGCGTCTGTTACTTCATGTACGGAGTAAGCATAGCGCCAGTGCCTAGCCCAGCAAGCTTAGTTCTTGTATACAACTACTTTTCTCTCTTCCATCCTTTCTTATTTTCTGTGTTTCGCAGCACACATTCTCGCAATGTAGCATTTTTCACATTCATAAACTCCCCCTTCTCTACCCCATTAAAATTGGAGCCAACAGGAGACAGCAAGGACAAGTCTAAAGGCAGCAGGAACAACTTTCGTCGCGAACGCCGCCTCGCGGGTATGCCTGTGAACCATGCCTCTCCCCACCCTGCACTCAATCCAATCCGCCAAGCCTATCTCGTCCTCATCGGAGATGGAACCTCATTTCCCGACGCCAAATCCCTCCGTGACTTTATAAGAGTGCGGCGGACGCCACAGGTTCTCACCGCGTTCAGACTGCCGCGGGACCATCCGCTTCTCGAGAGCGCGTACATGACTGAGAAGCAGAACTTGTCCATCATGGGCAGATGTGCACTTCTGCTTTGTCTCCCTAAGTAGCAGTTTCTGCATCCGGCCGAACGCGACTGTCAAGGACAACATGTTCGAACAGTTCGCGGGCGAACTGTTTACGGCCTATGTGGTCCAGTCGTTGTCGCTGCCACCGAGGAATCTGAAAGACGGCGACTTATCAGACCACGAACGTGACAAGGAAGTATATCGCAGGCATCTAGACGAGAGAACAATAAACGACGACTTCGACATTAAGCCCTATGATTACTATGGAGAAAGTAGACGTCATAACAAGGTAGACGTCATAACAAGGAAAATGTCGCCAAAGGAGGGGGGCCCAGCTTGGTGAGGGCTTTCTTCCTTGCTCTCCCCCGCTTCTTTTTGTTTTCTGCGGCAATAGTCTTTCTTTTGGAAATAAATCTGGTTTCTGACTTTTGTTTCCTCCAGACCTCCCCGTCAACCATCCACGGGGACGAATAGACGGAATGAGCGAGCAACAACAGTTGCCACGGGGCCTGCAACCTTGGTGGCCTGACAGAGAGGTCATTTTGTAA
Source organism: Leptographium galeiforme (assembly GCA_004028395.1). Lineage (NCBI taxonomy): Eukaryota > Fungi > Ascomycota > Sordariomycetes > Ophiostomatales > Ophiostomataceae > Leptographium > Leptographium galeiforme. Next base: position 15,634 of record RQWE01000041.1, read on the forward strand.
GATAGTTTTCGAGGACTTGCCTTAGATGAGAGCAAGGGGCAATCATGTACGAGTATGGTAGGCCCATGGGCACAGAAACAATCTTTGAGAACAACGGGAAACAATGCACCTGCTGTAGAATAGAGCCATGAAACACGTTGGCAAGACGCGATAACTAACACAAAATGGGACGTCGCAAATGCAGAAATATGCACGGCTGTAACTGGCCATACTACCCCGGCCTACGTTTGTTGGGCTCTGCAGTTTTGCCACTCGCTCTAGGACCAGTCCGGATCAGTGTCTTTCGGTTTGACGCCACCGGAGTTTGTCCTGTCGCCAAAATCCGATGATTTGTCCGACGTCAAAAGACGCAGTGTCTTCTCTCGAGTCTCATTATCATGAGTGATCTGTCTGTTACGAGACTGCGCGTCTCCGGGACAGTAGGCGAGGTGGCATGCGTCATCCCGCGCCAACAAAACTCCAATTTGATCTCGGCCTCGAACTTGTGCTTCCCTTCTCCCGTGTTTTGGCAGCCCGCAGGCCGCAAAGCCCGCCCGTCTGCAGGTGTCGTTCCTGTACTGCGTGCCGAGCTCGCCTTGCCGTCCTTTTTTTGCCCACCGCGCGCCGCGTCCCGTCTCCTGTGCCGGCCTGCAGTCGCATACCCCTTCTGTTTTGATCCGACTCCCACGTTGTGCAAACCCGGACGCCGATAGAAAGCGAAAATATGGGGAGCAAGAAAAGGCCCGGTTTTGGCTGCCTGGCTAGCACCCCACGCTGCGGCAGACCGGGGGGGGGGGGGTAAGTGGGGTCCCTACCTCACTCTCGCTTTCACTTTCTGTTCTAGACTTTCTAGAGCGGCCGCACGGCAGAGCAGGTTAGAAAAAAAGGAAGAAAAATAGAACAGGCGCCGAGGCAGCTATTCATCTCGCAGCCGTCTGCGCGCTTCTATCTGGGTCCCCTTTCAAACAGGGCAAGTCCAAGCAAAAGGAACACCTCCGAGCACCAGAACCCTGCATAAGATGATCGGAAATGGAAAAACACCACTTTTGATAGAGAAGAGGCAGCCTCCTCGACATTCAGCCTGCTGACAGGGCACTTCGATGACCTCAGAGGTGTCTCACGGTCTAACGTCCTTTCCAGCCTTGGTTCTTGCACGCGCTAGGCTCACCGGTGGGCTGCCAGAAGCCAAGCCCTGCTGCTGCCCAAGCAACAGTCTGGCGGGGGTTGATCTGCCTCCCCCTCTCCGATCTGACATCGTTTTGCTCTTTCCTGTTTTTCTCTCTGCATACGCCCCCTGCTCCTAGGCCACATGCACACACCACCAGCTCGCCCACTACAGGGCCGCTAAACCACCTTGACAACAGCGCTCCACCGCTATCGGCAATGGCATCGCAGGCGAGGCTGTGGCCAGGTCGGCCGAGCCTGCTTGCGACGCGCGCCACCCCCTCTCTCGCGTCCCGGTTTTCTCGTTTTCCTGTTCGATTCTGAAATACGCAATCGTCATAAACTTGCATCTTTATACTGGGCCCCCTGTGCTAATACGAGTTGAAGAAGCAAAAATAGCAGGCCAACCTCGCCACCTGCTCGTAGTGCGCCGTTGGGGACTTTTCGAGGCTTCGGCAGCTATTCCGTACATCACCCCTTTACTCGGCATCGTAGTACAGTATGACCTTGACCATCCCTTGGGACGGGCCAACAGTAAACATGTTCTTGCTCTCCCCATCTTTCACACCGCTAATCTCGAGCCTGGACCTCTTTCGCCAGAGCCAATTGCCCATCGCGGGAAGGATCCAGGCACGGCTAGCTTGCGGGTTGGCTGGAGATGCGCCTCTGGCACTCCCTGCCCCCCGCCTCCCCCTCCTCCCCTAAGCGATGCTATCACAAATGTTTCTCCAAATGCATTCCTGTCAGCCCATGTCAGCTTCCATCTGCATGCTCTGAGAGCATCCGTTCCCGGAACCGGCCGGACCCTGGGCCAGCTTAGCGCCTAGCTTCGTCCTGGCCATCTCCCACGACATCTCCGTTGGCCGTCTCGGCCCCTCCTGCATACGAGTCAGCCACGACGATACGAGGCCCTGCGCCGGACGGATCAGCGCGGAAGCCCGGCGCCAAGGCTAGAGACAGAGCGGTGAGCCAATGCATCCCGCCCGTCGTGCCCGCGCGCAACGCGATACCACACCCCGTCACACCATCGTACGTGTTTCGCTACAAGACGTGGCCCTGCCTTTTTTTTCTGTCGCGCGGAAATGCAGGGCCCTGTCGGGACCAAGCCAGAGGAACGGCTCCCCCCTTTCCCCCCACACACATGAGGCACCGGTATCTTTGCTCGTATCGTACACGCAGATAGGAGCGTGCGTGAGCATCGGCCGCCCAACAGGTTGGGTCACAGCCGGCCTTGTGGCTGGCTCCCAAGACTCGCAGATCACTTTGTGCCCGACCACCATTCTTCTGGCAGATGACTTTTTTCCTAAGCGCTTCATGTGCCTGCTGTGCTGTCGACACTCGCGCTTGGCTGCACTCGAGCCTTGGGCTCCCTTCGGACCCAGAAAATAAGAGGTCGGCGAGTACGTCACTGGGTATTCGACTTGCCCGGCCGTCAGCGTGTGCCTGCTTTCTTTCACCGTCAGTTGTGTTGGTTGCGCATTGCTGTATGCACCCCTCCCCCGCTAGACCTGTAAATGTGCTTCTTCGATGTGTGGGAGTAGATTTCTGACGAATCTGACCTCGTTCTGCCTCCGAACACCGCAACACAGTCTATTGGGGAAGGAACGACCGGTCAAAGCTGCACAGGGACACGCAAACGGGCACCTGCCCTATTTTTCCAAGTCCATATATATTCTCCCTGCTCTATTTTTCAATCCTGTAAATTTTGTGAACCTCAATATCAAAAATCCATCACCAAAGCAAAAGCTACACCCTGTCAGCAACCGCCCACGAACACGCAGATCTAGCTTTGGATCGTTGATCCATCCACAGCGGAACATCCCACGTCCTTTTCCCCTCGACGTTTCAAGAGATAACTCTCAAGGTCTTCCACCTTCTCGAAACGATAAGGTACAAGTGAGTATTGCACGCGAGGTCCGCTTGATCTCGTCTGGCCCTGCCCTCTACAGAACGGACGGCTATTTTTGCCCCGCCAGCTTCACCGGCCAGCTCTGCATCCCCTTTGCTCGGCTCCTCAAGCTTCACAACACGCCATCCGCCCGTGAAAAAAGTGACCAGCCTAGAAGCCACTCTGAAGCCTTATTTGCTGTGGCGGACGGTAGGCATCCGCTTACAGAGACAATCCGCCTCCCGCGGCCTAGGCCTTCACTAGGTCCCTCCCCCCCCCCCCCCCCCCCGCGTGTGATGCTTGAAACCCCGGATTCCATGGCCCCAGCTCCCAATCCGAGAATCCCAATGTGCCCAGAGCCCAACCCCAACCCTGGATCCCTGCACTTATGTCTGTCCGTAGAGGACGTAGCCCGGCCCTCCATCCAGCGTAAAGTTATCGAGAATCCTCGCCATGTCGGTATCGGAGAAAAATGCCTTCTCAATGAAATCAGTATCCACCAGCGCCTCCTCCGCCCCTTCGTCTGCCCCCCGATTCCACGCAGGACCGGTCGCGTCCGTAGGGCTGTCCAGAGCTTCCTCCTCCTGCCCAACTCTGTACGGCTTGGCCACCGCCTCCTGCGCCGGGACCGTAGAGTGCAGCGCCGAGCTGAGCAGCGACGGCCGTGGCCCGGCCGACTCCTGCGCCACCGCCGCCGACTCTAGCGCCTCATCCATTTGCGTCGGAGCTTGACCCGACTCTTCGCTCGGCGCCTCTCCCGGCACCGTGCTTTCGTCGTACACCATGCCCTCTGGCATGACGAGCTGCAGACGTGGCCACCCGCCCGTTCCTCCCGTATCCACCGCCTCTTCCAAGTCCAGAAGACAGCCCGTTGCCTGCTCCAGATTCACCCTGTTTCGCAACACATGGGACAGTATCTCCGCAGCGGCCGCCTCGATTTCCTCGCGCAGCAGCCTGATCTTCTGCTTCTCCAGCTCCGCGTCTGCGCCTGCTTTCTTCTGCCTCGATTCCGACTGCGGCGTTGTCGGCATGTCTTTGAGGCATGCTTTCAATATGTCCCCCACTTCGTCCTTGGAGATCTCGTACGTCAGAATCGTGTTGTTTGCCTCCAGGCTCTTCGATACGAAGCGCTGGCTGGTGAGATTGAACCCATTGTCCCTGCAATCCAAATACCGCAGCCCGGTGTTGCTCTGCAACACCGCCCCCAGAATTCCCACGCTGTCATGGAGATTCTGGTTCCGAATGCGCAAGTGCGTTAGCGTCTTGTTAGCAGCCAGCCCTCGCAAGGCACGCCCGGCGCCCTTTCCCAGCTGGCCGTCATCTAGCTTGCCGCAAAACCCGGACAGGTCGAGGTACCGTACCGACTGGTTCTCCCGAAAGAAGCATTCCAGCACAGCGCACGTCCGTCCACTGCACGTGCCGTCCGCCGTGGGCATCGGAGCCGTCCCGATAAGGCTCAGATATTCAATATAAGGGTTTCTGGTGAGCGCTCCGATCAGAGCGCCGTAGTCCTCCTCTTCTTGGAACTCCACCATGTCCATGTGCAAGCCAAATCGCCCTCCCCAACACTGTCCGAGAGCGTCCACAAAATCGTCAATTCCAACTTCGAGCGGGTTGTTATTGAGGTAGACATGGAAGCCATAGAGCCCCGCCATGGCGCTGAATATGCGGCCAGCCCCGTGTCCAGTGATGCCACAATTATTCAAGACCAACTGTCTGAGGGAGCCGTTGTAGTAGCCATCCTGCTGGTCGTTTGGCGAACATTGACGCGCCGCCAGGCCCGAGATAAAGCCCTCCAGAGCGCTCAGCGAGTTTCCGCTCAGCTGTCAAAATCACATTCCACGGTCAGTCAACGAGCGGCTCACTTGGCCATAAAACACACCTTGAAACTGGAAAGATCTAGATGCTCAAGCCGATCGAGTCGTGCGAGCGATTCCAGCGGAAGTAAAGCGCCCTCGAAGGAGCCCGACAGACTTCCCGAAAGGTTCAGGTGTTTCAGGTTCGCAACGTTCTCCATGAATGTCTGAACCATGGGCGCCGGAACCCGGCCAAAGTTGTCCGAGGTGTCCAATTCTTGGAGCGTCCAGGCAGACTGGGAAAGGGCCTGGAACAGGGCCTTCATCGAAGCTTCGGACAATCCGCACTGCGAAACATCCAGAGCCTCGATGCCCACGCTTTCCTGTGGTATCGGACCCCCGCTTTCCGTCCGGTCGCCAATCGTTGGTGCGATGCAAGCCACTGTTATTGTCCAATATCAGCAGAGTGTCCCCGACTAGCAGTACACAAATCTGCGGGAGAGGAAACTATAGTTTACCGAGGCTTTCAATGTCCACATCACCAAGGCCGCAACCCCTGACGATAAGACGGGTACACCGCGTGAGCCCGGCGGCCAGCAGATTCAATATGGGTACCAAAAACTGGACACTTCGTTGAGCATGATTGCGCTGGTGAACGCCAGGTAAACAGTTTGTGAAGTCGATCTGGCGAATTTTTCCCGACGCAAACGCCAGCGCGTGGAACTCCTGGTGCATTAAATTTGCCTTTTGCACCAGCGACGTCTCATGTGTAGTCAAACAGACACCTGAGTGTGGTAGTCAGCATCCATTGGGGCGGCTTCATGCTCAGAGCGGACCAACAACTCACCGTTTCGGCTCATGTAGGCGATGTTGCCCATCCGCGTGCTATCGTACTTGTCCAGAAGGCTCGAAAGGTCGACGTCCCGAAAAGAAACCGCTTTAAAATAATCGTTGTACCGAAGCGCTCTCAAAACAGCGAGGATCTGTATGTCCGTGTACTTGATGCCTTTCGCAGATTGCAGCACACGGAACTCGGGGGACACCACCGCCCGCCAATTGATCTCCCAATCCACAGGATCACATCGATATCCGGCACAGAAGGCCGAAAGTGTACGCTGAAAACCGCCAAAATCCCCCCCAGGCGTGATCTGCTGATACATGGGCAGCCCGTTGATGTGGAACACTTCCTGGGTCTGCCATGGGGTCGGCCACGCGGGCTTGAGGAATTTATCGGCCTTCGTGAAGGTCAATACAATCTGACGGTATTGATGGCTCGACAACTCCAGCAGGATCGGGTTCTTGAACGGATCGCGAAACTGCATGGAAAACCGCTCCTCCCGCGGCGTCCACTCGGCACGGAACGACTCGATCGTCACCAGGCCACACGTCTGATACCGCACCTCGAGAGCCGTCGATTGCGTGACGGACGCTCGCCCAATCTCAATCAGGTAACACAGGTTAACACCAACAGCCAGGTAGTGGGAATGTGTTCCTTCTGGCTGTCCTTTCTTCAGTTTGTCATCATTGCGTGTCCGGACGCGCTCGGGCGCGTTCCGGTAAACGACCGAGAAGATCTCCGGCTCGCTTGACGCGTAGTTGGGCTCCTCCACTCGAAAAATTCGCCGAATGCAGTCCTCGACTTCGCAGCCGACGCGAAACGCCTCCGGCTGGTCGTGTCGCTTGGTCTTCACGGCGCCAACCAGGTTGTCCAGCAGGGCTTCTCTCGCACGTTCACTACGAAAGAAGAGCCGCACGCTGCACGTGGCAATCGCAGGGTAAGACAGCCGCCACCATATCTCGATACCGAAAGGAGGACGAGCGTTGTCCACCCGGAACACAGAAATGACAGCAGAAAGAGATATCACATGGAGAGGGTCTGCGGGTGGCAGCATGGACGAGATTCTTGGGCCAGTGGTGCCATCAGGGGCAAGCGCAGCAGCATCGGCCAGCTGCGGGAAGGCAGCAATCGCATCCGAACTGGCCCTGAATATGAGAATATAGTCGATCGTCGAGACGAGGTAGCCAGCCTTCAGTCGGGCGGTTTGCGGGTCTGAGTATTCGAGGGGGGTGTGTATCTCCACAGCCTGCGTCTTCCAATCGATAACGTTGCTGGATGAGCTGCCACTCAGGGTTGTCGAGGCTCGGGATATACGTCTGAAAGCATCCGAGCCTACCGAACCTCGACGGCTCAGAAGCTCGTGGCCGGACGGCACTCGCCGGTGCGACTTGCGAAGGACATTTCGGGAGAAGAACTGGAGCTGTGGGGAGGTTGAGACGGGCGAGTCGGGAGGGGCGGCAGCGGGAGGGCGAGAGGATGAAGTCGAGCTCCGACTGAGAGACCGCAGCGCTTTGGGCATGTGAGATTGAAAGAAACTGCTTTTGCCACTGTCGATGGAGCTCACGGGCGAGCTGGCCGTCGGGAGGGAAGCGGAGGCCACGTTGGTCTGTAATTTGTAGCGATTGAGGGTGGCGTTGGAAGAAGACGCAGAGATTGTGGGCGTGGCGGAGGCAGAGGAAGGCTCCTCCAAGAGCTGGGACCGGTTTCGCCGAAGCATGTCGATCGTATGCGGCTTGCGCGCCTCAGGTTTGTTTGTCGCCGCGGCGACGGCGACGACGGCGACGAGAGGAGAGAGATATCGATCGAGATGAAGAGCGGCCTCGGCGGGAGCCTGAGAAGCGCCAGTCAGCAACAGCCCATGTAGGTGGGTAGGTGGCTGGGGTGTGATTTGGGATAAGAGGCGACCGAATGGCAGGTCTACAAGACGAAAACGGGAGAATGAGCATTTTACACTTTATCCCCACGATACGCCCCGGTCGCCTTAAGTTGGAGGAGGTTCGGGAAGCGAAAGAGGAAAGCTGCTGATCTCACCCAATTGCGGCTGGGCGGACACTCGGGTGAGATGGTCGAGGGCCTACTCGACGAGCTCCCAAGACGGCGGCATGAACGGAACTCGGGGAATGGGTCAAGGCCGTTCGCGGGCGATGTCTCTCGTTGGCGTGTATTTGCTTTTCTTTTTTGCCTTCTTTTAGTTTGTGTGTCTCCTTTTTAGCTGACCTCTTTGTCCGGTTGGGCTCGTTGTCTCAGCTTTGGACTGCTGAAATCGGGCACCGTTTACGAGCAAAAGGCGGAAGCCCGGAAAAAGGCGATCATGACAGATGCAAAGGGTAGGAAAGAGTCGTCACTGGAATGCGTATGTCTTCCACAGAAGCCGCCTTCTGATTCGCTCAAGTGACATGTCACGTGTATTCACGGCCTTGCCGGACTGGTCTTACAACATAGTATCTTACTTTCTAGATATTAGATAACGGTACTTAGTTACGATTACTGTGTAATTGGGCGTCGGAATCCTAGCAGGCTCGTTGTTTCCGAGTGCTCTTTCTTTTTTTTTCTCCTGCATTGGCAGTCGTAGCCTCGACACCACTACATACCGGCGTAGACGGAAATTGGCTCGGGCAACAGTAGTGAGGAAATCAGGAGACAGAATGCAAGGGAGAAATCTGGGCGGACCAGCCAGGTTTGGGGGCTTGGGTTTCCCGATTTGATCTAGTAATGTAGTAGAGGCTGTATGGTTAGATAGCGGCGGAGTACGGAGTACATACTACTACAAAAGTAAGATACTAAGATACTTAGTATTTTGGGAGAGCCTTAATACAAGCACGAGTACTCCGTATTAATCCGGACCTGAATAAATTGACGCAACAGAGCCCTTTTTTTTGGGTAGGCTTGCCGTTAGCTTCCATATGATGGGATAGTGGGTTCAAGATCTCCAACCAGGTATTGTGGTGGTACTGCAGCGCGATGATGTCTCCTGTGGAGCAACCTAATAGGATCGCTATGAAGGTGTCATTGGTGGAGGTGGTTACTTATCGAGCAAGCTGGACCTCGCTGCACTTTGATTTCTTCGCCGTTGCGCTTTTCTCCGCCAAGCCTCGAGGGGACTACGTCGTAAGCGGAATCGATGCCAGCCTTTCTGGGCCTTCTGTTTCGCGTGCTTTCGGTGAGCTTTGCGGAGCGCCCCTGTTTGTATCTTACGAGTAAGAGAATAGCCCATTGGATTTGTAAGATCGGGTGCGGGCACTTTATTCTTATCTTACTACAATGTGGGTGCATTTACGTATGTTGCAGAACGCTATCTTACGAATTGGCGGTGGGCTGGCGGTACGCTGGCTAGCGACAACAAAGCCGCAAATTATTCAGAGGTTGGCTTCTACGTATTACAGGGCGATTCCACCCAGCCTGTTGCCGCGTTTCATCACATTCTATCGTCCACAAACATCGTCGGAGACAAAAACCACCATTGGTACAGTACCGTATTTTGATGGCGTGTACGAAGTGAATACGGAATCTTGCAGGCAGCCAATGACACGTAAAAATATGAGAGATACGAAGATGAGTGTTCTCGTATCTCTAGATATATTCTCGTTGTATCGAGTGCATTGCCCCCGACGGGACTGGTGCGAAACGGGCATAATGCAACACACCAAGTTGTCGTCATGTTCGATCACGAGGCTCATTCTGTCGCTTACGGAGCACGGGGTATACTTAGGATCAAGAGGGACTGCAAAATGCCACCGGCGGCTCGGGGTGAATCGTATTCGTAGCACATCGTCGAAACACGGTGAGTTTCAGAATCGGTGATTTTACACCAATCAGTGGCCCCAAATGACCAGCCCCTCCACAAATCGACCCGCACAAAAACGGACATCCATACCTGTTAGGCGTTGCCTTTCATCATCCCATCTCTCCATCGTACTCGTGATATCTATTGGCTGCCAAAGACGGCAGCTCGGAATATGGTGGCACGCTCCATTTTACGCGTATCTTCAACCCTTGGAGTTCTTTCCGCATAGGCGGTGTGTCGTCACAAAGGCTGCAATACTGTTCTGCCAGTCATGCCTGTCATCGCTGGCTTGTCCTCTTCCGCTTGGCTGTTTAGAAACGTACGAGTGAGATACGAGAAGCTAGAGGCCGTACGCGGACAGCGACACATACGAGTAAAATACTTGCGATACGATTCGCCGCCGTTCGAGCCCGTAATAAGAGCGTTTCAGAATCGTGCCTTGGCGGTAAGCACGCTGGGTATTAAGGAATCTAGTACAAGTACAAGTTGAGCTTGTAGTCTGGTCCGTGCGTGGCCCAGTTTCACACCAGCCGCCGCCCGATTTTAGTCGCACCAATCGACAAGCTGCACGACCTACTCGTACACCTCCTTGCACCCTCCGTATGCCCTCCCAGGGTTGCTGGATAATCGTGTTGGCAGTGCGTCTTTGCAATTTCGCAGGACTTGCAGCCAGGGCATGCCGTGAGCCATCTGAGACAAGATACAGGAAACTGGGCTCTAAAATTAGAAATTTTATATTAACGTACATAGCACGGAGCATTATTACGGGGATTCGACGCATAGAGTAGGTGCGATGCGCTAACTGAGGCAGCTGCTCCCCTAAGAGAAATGCGTAAAAATAACGGAGAGCGGGGGGCTTCCGAAAACTGAGCAAGGTGGAAACAGCATCACGTCGCCACATATCCACTGCCCCCCTTTTCAGAAGCGTTTTGCCTGGTGCATGTCTCTTCCCTGAAGACATCACAGCCATTGCTCTACGAGTGCCCGCAGGATTGTCAGCGGGACACAGCGTCATCTTCGCTCCTGCTGCTCTCGTGGGCTCCGTTTTGGTCATGCGACGACAGTCCTTCTCCGTTTCTACTTACGTCCACACTCTTACCACCCCTGCAAGCCAATCCGCGTGCCGCCCTCTCTCTTACTATTCTGGACCTCCCGTCCCTATTCTCGCACCCGTTGCTCCCACCTCCCAGTTGCCCTTGTCAGCTACGCGCTGCTTTTCGGTGACTTTCCCTGGGCATAACATTCGTCCTCCTATTTGAAACCTGGCGTGCCCGCTACACTCCATCTCCTGTACCCGGCTCTCCTGTGCGATACCACATCCATCGACAAAGCAGTCTGGCCTGCCTGGGCCATTCGACTTTGAATTCGCTTGCTAGGCTTGCCTCCAGCAATCGAACGATCCTCTCCTCCCCCGTCTAATGTCACAGCCGCTATCCTGAAAAAGAAAGATTGTGGGCGGCCACTTGGAACGACTCGGGCTTTTCAGAACCGAGCTGGCTTTTTCCGCCGTCTGGGAAAGAGGAAGCGAAGCAAGGAGCAGAGGCAATACCAGGAGGACAGACAGCAACCGACATAATGGCGATGCTAGCATCAAAATCGCCCTTTCCGTCATCCCTTGGCGGGCAATCATCATCTCCTGCCCTCATCGCAACTGCTCCAGTATCATCCTCGGCCTACCCCCCAGCAAGACGGGTGCCAGCAATCCAACCCGCCACAAGCCAGTCCTTTGCTAGTCCGACGGACTCAGAGTTCTCCGACTACGATAGCCCCGATGCGGTGAAGAACTGGAACGAGGACCGCGTCTGCGAGTACCTGCGGACTGTCAAATGCGGCGAATACGAAATGATCTTCCGGAAAAACAATATCAACGGCGAAAATTTGCTGGAAATGGACAAGAATGTGCTCCTGGAGATGGGTATCGAGAAGGTGGGTGACCGGGTCCGTCTGTTCCTCAGCATCAAGAAGCTACGGACCAAGACCTACGCCAACCAGAAGAAACGGAATAGAGTAAGCTCGCCCAGTGTCCCTATGTCGCAGTTCCTGCTCACACAGTCAGGAGTCCTTTGGCGGGCTTGACATACAATATGTTCCCTCCCTGCCATCGTCGGCATCGCCTCGGCCGCTCAACTCGGCCACCATGAGAACCGCTATGCCAACACCCTCCGCAAACAAGAGATACTCCCGGCAGATTGATCTGTCTTCGATGACTCTCGAAAACATTTCGTCCGCAAAGCTTTCACGGCCAAACTCTCCTTTGAGCAGCGCGGAGCATCTTCGTCCAAGTCGCTCCAGATACCCAGCTGGTGTCCAGGGATATCCCGGCACAACCCCGGCAACAGCGTCGTCTGCCCGATTTCCAACATCACCGCCTGATACGCACACGGTCCGACTGACGGCCGCACACACGCGGAACAACTCGAGCATGGATGGTTCTCTGATGGCAGCCTTGCCGCAAAACCAGGATGTCATCCGGGTCATCTCGACTGGAGGTGTGACCAAAGTGGTCAAGATTGCCGACTGCAAGACCTGCGAGGAGGTGATGCGTGTGACTCTGCGCAAGTTCGCTTTGCGTGAGGACCATGAGCGAAACTACTGCTTCTGGGTCTTGGCCGGCACCGATCCGGACCCGGGCCAGTGCATCCGTCTCAGCGATACGGTGTTGTGGTGCATAATCAAAGACCAGAAGCGCCCGGAGAGAAACCGTCTCATCCTCCGGCGTGTCCCTGCCGGGGAGCCGGGGAAGTCTGAGCTGGAGAGGGCGGCGGCCATAGCCATGGAGGAGAAACAACAAAACCACGGCCAAAGCCTCGCTTCGGTCGACAAGCGCAGCCAGCTAAAAGTGCAGAAAGTCCTAGGCGAGAGCTGGGACAATCTGCGGCACGTGGAACCGCCGCTGTCCCCTGTCACATACCAGGACCGCGAGCGCAACGTGAGCAACGCAGCGCGCGACCTAGAGCGCCCGGCCCCCACGGATACCTTACGCCCCGTCCGGAGGGAGGGGGTCCTTCGCCAGTTCGGAGGGCTGCGACCTCCAAGCGAGCTCATTGCGTCGGATCTGACCACGTACTTCCCGGACCACCCGCGCGAGGACATTGATCGGACAGCACGGCTGTCCATGCGACGGTCAGCCCGGCTGAGCAAAGTGAATAGCCGTCTAAGCGTGGCAAGCACGTTCAGCTTCGCCTCCAGCGTGCAGGACGCACCGCCAATTCCTACCATTGCCGATAGCTGGCTGAACGCTACTAGCCAGCTTGCCAAGGTGCAGACACGCGACCCGCGCACCGTCGGACGGGTTCCCCATGCCTTCCGGGACTCGGTGGCATCGTCAATGCTCGACACACTGCAGGAAGAGCAGTCCCCGCTGGAGCCCAGCCGCAAGTCGTACGTATCGTACGCAGACAGTGGATCGGACTCAGCTGCTGTCAGTATCACCGACCCCGATGGCAACCTTGTGCGGCACAGCTTCTACGACGACTCGGGCGCTACGGGATCCGGATCGGGCTCACTGAAGGAGGTCAGCCAGGCACTGGACGAAGATGGCGAGGGGGCCGACGAGGAGCTGCAGAGTTTCCTGGCTGGCGAATCGTGGGACGAAAGCAAGTGGATGAAGGGTGCGCTCATCGGCCAGGGCTCCTTTGGCTCCGTCTACCTAGCCTTGCATGCTGTGACAGGCGAGCTCCTGGCCGTCAAGCAGGTGGAGATGCCGTCGCCGGGAGCGAACAGCCAGACGGACGCGCGCAAAAAGAGCATGATCGAGGCGCTCAAGCGCGAGATCAGTCTACTGCGGGACTTGCGCCATCCCAACATTGTGCAGTATCTGGGCTGCGGTTCCTCACCCGAGTACCTCAACATTTTCCTCGAGTACGTGGCCGGCGGCTCGGTACAGACCATGCTCAACTCATACGGTGCGCTGCCCGAACCGCTGGTGCGCAGTTTTGTTCGGCAAATCTTGCACGGTCTGTCGTACCTGCACAACCGCGACATTATCCACCGCGATATCAAGGGTGCCAACATTCTTGTGGACAACAAGGGCACCATTAAGATCTCTGATTTCGGCATCTCCAAGAAGCTGGAAGCCACCAACATTCTGAACGGTGCCAACAACAACAAGCACCGGCCGTCGTTGCAGGGCTCCGTGTTCTGGATGGCGCCCGAGGCGGTCAAGCAGACAAGCTACACGCGCAAGGCTGACATCTGGTCTCTGGGCTGTCTTATTGTGGAGATGATGACGGGCACGCATCCCTTCCCTGACTGCTCGCAGCTGCAGGCTATTTTCAAGATTGGCGGAAGCAAGGCTGCCCCGACGATTCCAGAACACGCCAGTGACGAGGCCAAGCTGTTCCTCAGCCGGACGTTTGAGATCGATCACAACAAGCGGCCTAGTGCGGATGAGTTGCTGGCAAGCCCTTTCCTGCTTCCCATCACGTGAGGCTAGCCGGCGCTGCCCCGTCCAAGTTGCTGCGATTTGATTTTCCGGTTAGCAGGGCGTTTCGTCGTAATCTCTGTTTTAGCCTTTACGAGACACGACACAGGAGGCTTCCTTCAATATCCGTGGGGAGTTTTGAGTCGGGTACACAACGATGTGCAGGCACGTTGATAATATGATATGCATGATTACTTAGTGGAGGGCGTCTGAATATGACTCCATTTGGGTGGAGGTGAAATACATTGATCTTTGTAATGCCAAAAAAGGGTCGTTTCATCTGCGCGTGCACTGCGAGGACCTCCCTTGGTCTCTTGGCAAAAGCAAGCTGACAAGCGAAACTAGGGTGCATCGACAGATTTCATCCAGGAGCTTACGCAAAAAAAAAATTCCAATATGACCGAGCCAACAACGGCCGACTATGTAGTTTTTATATCCAACAAGTTCCAATCCGGTGAGTTTCTTGGGCCGAAACTCACAAACCCCAACACCGAAACGCCGGTAGCCTCTCCAAACCCCAATGCTCTCCAAACTCGCGGGGACGCGTCAGATGTAGCTTCGTAAAATGTCGGTTCAGCCACCGGGGCTCAGAGGACAACAAGCGCCACACCCGCCGCCGTGGATAATGCTGTCGCTAGGAGAGCCATGGCAGCAGGAAAACGTGGAGTCGGCGGCGCAGCGGCAGCACTGGACACGCTCGCGCTGTCGACGACGAATAGCCCTTGGGTTGCTGCGACAGTATCGCTGACGACAGCAGCGTCGGGCACGCTGGTGGTGCCGGTGGAAATCTCGCGGACGTTGTTGGAGGTAGTGTTGAAGACAGTCTGGGCCAGGGAGATCTCGTTGTTGTCGAGGTCGTAAACGACGTAGGCGGATCGCAAAAAGGTGTCGCCGAGGACGCTGGTGCTACTGCCGGAAGGGGCAATGCCAAAGAGGCAAGCGTCCTCGCCATTGGAGAACCGAGGCCGCTTACCGTTCGAGGAGAAGAGGTCTAGGACCAGCTCGTTCATGCTGACGCTGATGGTAGGGCTCGAAAAGGTAAAGGTCAGGTTGGCGTCCTCGTCGGCCAGCGAGCAGGCGACGTAGGCGAGGCCTTCGGACGAGTCGAAGCGGGCGCCGACCTGGTTGTAGATGGTCTCGACGGCGCTGCTGGGGAGGTAGGTCAGCGACGAGCCCGAGTCCAGCAGCACAGCCAAGGCCAGATCGCTGGCGATGGTGGTGGAGCCCAGCTGCAGGTCGGTCAGGGTGATGAGGAACTCCGAGTACTGGCCGGCCTGCTTCTGCACGGGCAGCGTCTGCAGCTCGCCGGCGTACTGATCCGTGTCGACGCCGCCGAACAGGATGCTGCCGGTGCTGGCGTCCAGATCGTTGAGCCACAGGCTGTAGGCGTTGCTGGCAATCAGGCCGCTGGCCACGAGTTGCGCCGGCAGGTTGTTGTAGGCCTGCTTGTCGGCGCGGTTGACCTGCACCTCGTTGATGGCGTAGCCAATGCCTAGGATGCCCTGCGAGGACGAGCTGGTGTAGCCGATGCCAAACTGCAGCGAGGAAAGCGTCGTGTTGTCGCCAAAGGTAAACGTGTCCGAGACGTAGTCGCCGCCGGCGCCCGACCCGTCCACGTAGGAGATGTTGAAGTAGCTGCCAACGTACTCATACGACGACGAGTCGTTGGCGGAATACGTGCCCGAGGCCGCACAGGGCAGCGTGCTGGCCAGACACAGGGCCGAGTTCGGCGTGTTCACCCACAAATCGCTGCTGCCAGTATCGATGTGCAGACGCACCGACTGGGCCGGCGTGCCCAGGGTGGCGTTGATAAAGTAGAGCGTCTCCTCGTTGACCAGGTCGGCCGTCACGGAGCCACGCCGACGAATGCGGTCATGTTCGGCTGGGTTGGCCACCTGTTTGCGCTCAGTGGGCATGCGAAGGACGCGGGGGGCAGCAGAGTCTCTCCGGTCACGGATGGACAGGCCGGCTGCGAGTGTAATCCATGCCGACACCACAAGTGCTGCTGCTTTCATTTTCGGGAGGCAGACAGCGAGACGCCACAGAAGTCTCGCAGAGACTGAAAAACGACAATCGTGATCCGAACCCGGCAGAGAAACGACGGCGAGAGCGCACCCGGGAGGTGTTATATGCCACCCACAGATACCAAGAGCAACGCCAAGTGCTCGTCGACTCTACTCAAATGACCTGCCAAGGCCGGCTGGTTCCACTGAGTAACGATAGCTGAGAAGAAAAAGACCAAAAAAAAATAATTAGCAGAATCAGAAAGGCAAGGCCAAGCCACTCGGGAGCCGACTGATGAGAGCTCGACAGAAAGCAGCATTCGCAAGAGACACGGGACCACCGCCCACCTGATACGGTCTGGGAAGAGTGCTCCGAGGTGCTTCATCCCAGACACGCACCGCATTCTGCGACGGTGGTTGTGAGAGGCACACGGTGGGCAGGCCAAGCGGAGGTGCTGGCAGGCCAAGACGCAGGACGCGGCGCCAAGCCCTGGGCATTTTGTGGTCATTTTCCGCAAGGGCTGACGACTGGCCTTGGTCTGACGGCCGCTTTCTGGCCACCGCCGTGCTCGTACTGAAGAGGTCGCAGATTTGCGTCTCCTGAAACAAATGTCCAGCACAAGAGGAGCTGCTGCGGCCAGGCTCCTGCGACAAAAGCCCCTGTCGGCTGTCGAATCTGACACGTCGCCGACGAGCCTTTGTAACCACGCAGAAACGTCACGGAACGAACCGCCGGCGTGACGAGGGTACGCATACGTGTACTCGTGCAGTACGTCGCACTCCGTGCCGTCCGGACCGCATCCTCCTTTTCCGCCCGCCTCCGGTCGTCAACGCCACGCTGGCCCCTCTTGGGGCGTATGGCATTGTTCGGATCAAAGTTGCACAAAGCCATCGCAAATAATACAAAATACATGGAGCAAACGGCAGGCGCAGCAATCTTACCTGACTAAGACAATGTCGACCGCACTTGGTCTCGTGACGCATCCTACTATTACTCCGTACTACCTAATACTTGGGAACCATCCGAGTCGCCTCGACGCGCACGGCTGCCATCACAACCGCTCCGAGAATGCATCACGCGCGTCAAAGGCCGCCGCGGCCGCTGCGCAGGCTAGGCTACAAGGCCCACCCGCTCTTATCCTCATCGGCCCGGACAAAGGGCTGGTCAATCTTCTTGATGGCAAAGTCGCTGCACAGAATGCTGTCGCCGTGTTAGCACATCCATTTTCGCTCGTGCACAGCTGCCGCAGCTCGCCGTACTCACCAGGCAGACGCAACGAGCGCGTCTAGCTCGGCCACCTTGGCGTCCTTCTTCGGCCCGGCGACGAAACCCTTTGTGATCTGCACCTGCAGCTCCTTGATCTTCCGGCTGGCTGCCAGGCTGGACTGCTCCAGTACCCGGCGGCCGAGACAGTCCGAGTGGAAGGCGTGCTGGCACGGAAACACAAAGAACTGCCGGCTCAGCAGCGGCAGGCCGCACACCGAGCACTTCTCGCCTGGCTCGACAATGGCGTAGCGATGGTCCAGCGCCGCAATGTCGCCTTTGATGTTGGCCGCCGTCTGGCTGCTGTCGTCCATCTCCTTCTTGAGACTCTCGATCTCGCGGCTGTAGTCCTCCAGCGCCGAGCAGATCTCCTCCTTGAAGTCGTCAATCACCACAAAGTCGGGGAAGAACGGGATGAGGTCCTCGATCTTGAGCAGGTCGCACCGCTTGAGAAAGTCGATTGCCGTCTTGATGCTGCTGTTGGACTGCTGAGCGATCACCTTGCGAGCGACTGCCAGCCACAGCCGCTTGCGCAGCGCCGTGTTGCCCATCGGCCGGTCCGCCACCACCGCTGCCAGGTCCACCGCGTCATGCGACAATGCCAGGTCCACCGCCTGCACGTACTGCCCCATGCTCGTGTAGATGTGCACGCACGAGAGCACCCGCCGGTACTGTATGCACAGCCGCAGCGCAAAGTCCGCGTCAAACCGCGGCTCGTCGCCCTGCGATTCCAGATACGACAGCAGCGCCGTCTCGTCTGCCGACGGATATGCCGCGTAGATCGCCACCATTGTGTTGTGCACCGCCGGATCCGCCGAGTGCAACTGGTTCACCACGTACTGCAGGTACCGGATGGCCTGGTTCTGCGCCAGCGCACCCTTAAAGTGGCCGTCGTACTCCAGCAGCGCCGGGATCATCCGGCGTGGCTCGACGTTGTCGCCCTGGCGCATCAGCAACTCCACCAGGTCCGTGGCCACGTACGTCATCAGCACGCTGCTGTACCGGTAAAAGGCCTCCGCGTCCGTCTGCCGCTTCAGCACGTTCAGAGCCTCTGTCCACTTCTCCCGCTGCACCCAGTACGCGAGCACGTACTGGTAGTCGTTGATTGCATTGGCGAAAAACAAAAGCTCTTCTTCACGTCCGTGGCTGCTGATGAGGTCATACACCGTCTTCCGGTCCAGGTCCGCCTTGTTCTTCCCGACAAACGCTTGGAACTCATCCCGCACCGTCCGCAGTTGGTCCAGCGCCTCCGCTGCGTTGCTGGTAGCTGACGTCTCCACCTTGGTCGTGATCGAGTCGTCCAGCGAGTTCAACTTGGCCATGAAGATCTCCACGAGCCAGCTGGCAATCATCATCCGCTGCATGATTGCCGTTTTCTTGTATGTCCCCAATTTCGTCACCAGGAACTTGCGCAGCGCATCTGGCTGATTCCGGTCAATCAGTGCCAGAGCCACGTCTTCGAACGGTTTACTGCTCTTCCCATAGATCCCAGCCGCTTCGCTAAACATGCCCTTCCCCATCAGGTAATCCCCCGAAGCCGTGGCGACCGCATCTCGTTGCGCGGCCGAATGGGCATACTGCATGGCCGCGTCGAACTGCTGCAACTGCAGCATGATCTTCCAAATGTCCCGGTCCTCGTCGCGGACGACAACCTCAAAAATCTCCTGCGATGTGAAAAGCCAAAACGTGCTCTTTTGCAGGTCTACACACAGCCCGATTGCCTTGTCGCCCTGGTCGAGGATGGCCTGGTCGTACACAACAGAGCCCGTCAGCCGGTTAGCAGCAACAACGCGACTGCCAACTATGCCGATGACGTGCCATTGCGTCAACGCAATCGCCTCGATCGGCTCAGACCCTCCCCGTCTCCGGCTCGAGACAGACGAGTCCGAGGCCGGCGTCGTCAGCTGTGCTTTGGAGATCAGCTTCGACTCCTCAAACACCTTTGCTCCCAGCTCGGGCTTGGGCGGTGCCACGAGCAGCTTGCCATGGTAGATGCCCTGCGATGACAGCCATGCGAAGGCGCGTTCAGGAACGGCTTCCTCGTATGGCTTCCCGGAATCTGGGTCAGGGGACACCACGAGCGCGGAAAATGATGGCGAAGACGAGGAGGGTGAAGGGCCGAGTGTAGAGCCCAACGATGCTGCCACCCCACCACCAGTGCTGTTTGAGGACGTCGGTAACTCATAGACAGTAGGCTGTTCGGCATCAAACAGTTTCGTGTAAATCGAAGCGCCACCTTCTTGAGCACGGCCTATCTTGCCCGTCCAGTGGAGCAACCGACTTCCCGTGCTGACGAGGACGCGGCGATACTGATCGGACCGGGCAGGCAGTGCATCCACCCAGATGCCGGTGATGGAGCCATCCGCCAGGCGCACCAAAGTTTTCAGGTACTTGTCTTCTTTGCGGTAGAACTCCGTAGAGGTCTCGAGGTACGTCTCGTAAATGTTGCCGTCGGCGGCGCCGATGAGAATCTCGCGCGTCGAGGCGGTCGGTAGCGACGGGTTCCAGGCAACGCTCTGGACGGGGACACCACGCAGTCGAGCCAGGGGACGTGGCTGGCGTGACTGCGAATGGAGGTAGTAGCTTTCGCCCAGGGCCGTACAGATGATGAGATGCGACGCGGTAGGGTCGAGGAACATGCGCTGAATTACGCCGACTTCGGATGGACGCTTCGGCAGATCGATATCTTGGCAAGTCAGCGGTCGGAACAGCGGCAAGGCCACGGACCCCATGCGCTCCGGTCGGCTCACCATCAATATCCTCTGGCCGATTCAGGTCGATGCGAAGGATGCGTCCGTTGGACAGAGCGAGAACAAGGACGTTGTTGGCCACTTGGGCAGCAACAAAGGCGGCAGCGATGGAGAACTGCAGCTGCACGCGTTGCACGTCGAATATAGGCAGTGCGCTGTCATCTTCAAGTCCCGAAGAGGCTGAAAAGCCGTTAGACGGGTCCAGAGCCATTTGCAGTCGGGCGATTACATGGCCATAGACAAGCGTCACAGAAGCGACGGGAGCTTCGAAGCTATGGGACGATGCAATCTTACGTAAGCAATCTTGGCCCGATTCAGAGGCGGTGAGAGGCGGCTCATTTAGACAAATAGCAACGGCTACCACGCATCGCACAACCTCAGGCATACTAAACGGACCCAAACCAAACTTTTGAAGGGTATCTATGAAGAAAACAAAGGGCGATACAGAGGAGTAAATGAGCCACCAACCAATGATAGAGTCCAGGCCACGACAAAACTTGAACTTTTTAATAGAGCGAAGCGCATCACCCGCCGGAATGAAGGAATTTCGTGTGTATAAAGGTTTTTCAGTACATGATACGTTTTGAATGTAATCCAGGGAAATCATCCCTGTATAGTGCTTTCATCTTCGCTGTGGTCAGAAGGGCGACAATGCGAGATCGCCGGTAGGCTTGAGAGTGGGGCGTTCGCACGATCGGGCTTCCGCGCCGTCAAGACGCGGATGTACACCTGGGGGGTGTCGCCTTGTTCCGGACTGAGGGCGCGGTCTTTGATTTCATCGCAGACCTGCTCACAGAGCGCGAAGACTTGTGACGGCTCCCACCCCATGTGCTTGGTGAGGAGACGCAAGGCGATGGCTTCAACGCCATGCAGACAGGAGATGAGCCACAGCTTGCCGACGGCGTCGAGGTGTGGGTTAAGTGGAATGGTACGCTCCAGTATTTGGACGTCGACAAAACCCGAGCGCTGCAGTATTTCTTTCTTCATGTGGTGGGTGCCACGGCGACGGCCGGCCTTGATGGAGGCCTCGTCGAGGGCTTGAGCTAAGACGTGAATCTGGGCATCGGCCGGGAAGCGATAGAAGAACGAAGTCGCGCTGACAGTGTGATCATGAAAATCAACGACTTCAATATAACCGCCGGGTTTCAAGCACGCAAAAGCCTGGCGGTATATAAAATCCCAATCGGAAAAGGCGCCCGCCATGTCCCTCAAGTGCACCAGATCGGTGGAGTCGTCAGGTCTCATCCAGTCGATCTGCCGAGCACAATTAGAAGCCCGATAATACACAATCGCTACCGCAGGAGCCAGAACCCACCTCGCAGTCGTCGACCTCGAAGAACACATTGTGTGGGACGGCCGTGGGCTGGATGGCCGAGATGTCGACGCCCACAAACTCGCATGCGGGATAGGCTTCAGCCATGCCAATAGCCCACTCTCCGGTGCCGGTACCAATATCGAGGACATAGCGCGGGTTGTGGAGCGGGACCGAGGTCAATTCGAAATCAAATAGATTGAGAAACACCTGGTGCATGACGCGAAGACGATCCTGCTCGAGATCATCATTTGGGAAGAAGTAGTCACCGCAGTAGCGGCGGCCGTTTTCCATCGTGTAGTCCAGGTCCTCGACGTACAGGGAGCGAGACGAAGAGTTTCTGCGCAAGGGTAAAGGATGGTCAGGTTCTATCTTCTGCTTCACCCTCTCGTTGAGATAGGACCGCAGCTTACATAGTTGCAGAATCAAAGCGTTCCACCTGGTACCGGAGCGGGATAGCAGGATATTGACTGGCAGCATACATGGACCTGGTCTCATCTAGGTCGTCATCCACCTCGAGAGCAGCCTCGGCCAAAAGTGAATCGGGTCTGGGTGGAGACAGAGCGTCCAAATCGACAAAATCGGCCGAGTTTCTGCCTGGATCGGGAGCGCTGTCCGGGTTTCGCTCAAAAGTGCCTTCTGGAACAGGCGGTGGGACTGCGTCGATGCCGTACGTCGCATGCTCCGGCTTAGCCGGCAAGCTTTGACGGGCCGCTGACGCTCGGCCATGCTCTCCGTCGCAACCGGCATCATTCGTCTGTACATCGGCTCTAGCAGACCCGTTGCTGTGACCGGCTTGCATAGCTCCTTGTCCCGGGTCGCGCTCCGTTTCTATAGCCTCTGGCTTGTAAGTGGCGCCCAGAGCGTCGTCGGCGTCGTCCCCATCACCGATGTTGTGCGGTGGCCCAGACAGCACGTCAGACAGCAAGCGCCGATCAGGGTGCGGACGGTAGGCTATGGCCAAATTGGCCTTTCGGGGCGAGGCAATGGAATGGCGAGAAGGCGTCGCAATAGCGAGGTCGATCGGAATAGGGAGTGTCGAGCCGCAAATTGGGTGCACTCAGAAGAGGTTGCGCCTCCGGTATCGTTGGAAACACCCAACAGAACAGGAGGGATGTAGCTCTAGAGGATGTGTAGAGCACGGGGCGCAGCCAAGCATTGTGGAGCAGTAACGCTCGGATCTAGGGCGTGGTCGGATCGGTGGCGGCCACAGGAGGGATAGGTTACTGGAACGGGTTGCGGGTGTGAGTTTGCGCGAAAATGCAGGTGCTCGTAGGCGTAGGAGAAAGAGCGCTCAGCAGCGGAGGCTATGAAGGCCGAATGCTAGCAGTAAGGTATTAGGTTTGAACTGCTCGCACGGGAAAGGCACGATGAATATAAGACACTAGCCCTCCTGCTCTGTAATAGGATATCTTATCAGACGGTTTGCGCCCAGAGCCTGCCGGAACAGTGGTCTGTGACCACTGTAGCCCCATCGGCAGCTCCCCTGGAAGTGGATGGGAGCGCTAGCAAGCGAAACGGATTAACCCATGCCACTTCCCCTGGCAGCGTGCAGGAAGCTTGCCCTTGCTAAGATATATTCCGCGCGGAGCAGCGTGTCGGTTGGACCTCTGACACTGGCTCGCTACAAGTACTTTGTAAAACCAGAACGGACTAATTGCGAGGGCATAACGCATCTGCACAAGATGACTCCAAGGCATCCGCGACGCTACGGGTACTTGTTCCCGGCTTCGCTGCCGGCGTCCATGCAGCAGGCCTATGATATCTTAAGATATCGTACATTCGTCGTAGACGCGCTGCGAGACAAGTAATGCGAAAGTCACGGGTTGCTGTCTCGTGATAGGCAGCGACTAGAATGGCTCTCCATAATACAAGATATCGTATCTTCATACGAGTACTCCTGTTGCAGCGACGAACTCCTGGCCGAAAGTAGCGGCCCGCACGCGGGACAGCAAGCACTCAGCCAGACAGTGTCATTGGTATGGTTACGGGCGGGTCAGTCACCCGGGAACACTGCGCCGGGTCCAATCGTCTCCGCACCGCCTGCTGCATACGAGTACGAGTATTATTGATCGTACTCCGTATTCGGCCCTGTCCGCTGTCGGCGGGCGTCGCATGTTCAGAGCCACTGGTCAAAATCTTAAATCCTGTGATTGGTAACAGAGCAAACGAGAGGTCTCCTCTTTTCGTTCCCGTTATGCCAGGCACGACGTACATACCCCGTACTCTCACCAAGATCCAATTTCCTCCCATGTCGTCAAATCATCTTCAGTCCTCCCAACCATTTAGATATCGGTCTTCTATATCACACGGAGAGGTACGCGACCAAAAAGTCTGGACCTTCTGTTCGAAACATACCCACGACCTAATCGCTCGGAAACGCGCATCCAATGCATATCGTACCGCACCTATCAGCGATTGCTCACTTCTATGCAGAAACGCCCTTGCCCTCCGCCGGCTGGGGGGTGTCCGACACGGGCTCCTTGTCCGACATAACCAGTCGGTCAACCACAAGAGGGAACGGGCTGAGCACTTTGCTGATGTTGCCCCACCACTGCTCGCCAAACTTCCGGTACCATTCCACAGTGACCTTCAGGCCATCAGCGAAAGAAGTCTTCTGCTCCCACCCCAGCTGACGGAGCTTAGTTCCATCAACGGCATAGCGGTGATCGTTGAACGGGCGGTCGTGGGTGTACTTAACCCACTTCCTGAACTCCTCGGGGGTGTCGTGCTTGATGCCAAGCTCCTTCAGCAAATGACTGCACAGGTCGAGGTTCGAGATTTCGTCGTATGAACCGACGTTGTAGATCTGGCCGATCTCGCCCTTGTGCAAGATGGTGTCGAACGCGTCGGCAGCATCGCCCGCGAACAGATACCTCCGGGTCGGGCTACCGTCACCGTGAAGCACCACCGGCTCACCGCGGTTCAGCAGACACGAGAACTTGGGGATGACCTCTGCAAGGCGCGTTAGCTATCGAAGCTACACCGGGCCCGACGAGCTCAAGTTAGACACTAGATGGGCAGGAGACATACTCTCGGGGTACTGGTGCGGGCCATAGACGTTGTTGCTGCGCACAATGATGACCGGCAGCTTGAAGCTCTTCTGGTACGAGTGCACCAGCATCTCGGCGGCGGCCTTGCTGGCAGCATACGGGTTCGTGGGGGCGAGGATGCTCGACTCCAGCAGGTCGTCATCGTCATCCTTGACCTCGCCGTACACCTCGTCCGTGGAGATGTGGATGAAGCGCTTGATGCCGACTTTCTTGGCGCTCTCCAAGAGAACGTGGGTGCCGTACACATTGGTGTGCGTGAAACCATACGAGTTACCGAAGCTCAGGTCGACATGCGACTGGGCAGCAAAGTGGAAGATGGTGTCAATGTTGTAGCGCTCCAGACAGTCAACCACCTCGGACGGGTTCGTAATGTCACCCTGGTAAAAGGTGAAGTTGCGCTTGTCATTCAGAGCTCGCGTGTTGTTGAGCGAGGCGCAGTAGTCCAGCTTGTCAAATGACACAATGTTGTACGCATGCGGATAGGTCAGGGTGAGGTGGCGAACAAGCCAGCAAGCACTGACAGAGGGGTCAGCATTCCCATCGCAATGCGACGGCCGTGTCCGAAATTCGTCGCGGGATCGGAAGCTTCCCCTACTCACATGAAGCCGGCACCTCCAGTGATCATAATGTTCTTGACATCGGGAAGCGGCTCATATTTGGTGCTGCCCTTCAACACCGGCGCATCCTGCCAAACGCCAAACTCCTCGAAGAAGTTGCGGCGGCGATTGCCTGCAGAAGCGGTGAAGGTTAGCCAATGGAGGTGGGGGGAGGGGTAGCAATGGCCTTGGGGTTATGGAGCCTACCGTCCTGGCTGATGCTGCTTGAAGCCATGTCGATGTTTGAGCCTGCGGAGGACAGAGAGTAACTTGCGGGACGCCGAAGATGGATGAAACTGAGCGAGGAAGCAGGAAGAAGTTGTAGCGACGAAAAGGCGGGGGATGAGCCGAATTTTGTCGGTGTGTTGGGTGAGTGAGGAAATGTGGGTTCTGCGTGGGGAGGAGCTTTGCGGTCGAGTCAGGCACAGATAGCTTGGAACAGCAAAAGACATGTGTTCTCTAGCGGCCGCTACGCAGTACGAGTTCGTATATACGTCGCCAATCTTACGAACGGAAGGACGCGACTGCGGCAAAGCCTACGACTACAGTGTTTTAAAAACGCGTTACCGAGCCAGGGATGGAAAAAGGGGTGGGAAAGGTGCAATTGGCTGCACTTCGACGGCCCAAAGCCATATCTTTGAATCTACGGGGATCGGCGACCAGTGGTGGAATGGGTCAAATAATCCCTTAAGCGCAAATTCGCGAAAATGTGCGGTTTCCTTTAAACCCCTTTTCTCTAGACGAGGCTGAAGGGCGCCTTCTAGTATGCCAATCGGCGCAAGGGCAATTAAACTGCACGTGTGGCGGTCGCTAGTAGGGCCACGCCACTACGCAAACGGGCATATCCCGACGCTCGGAGGCCGAGATTTTGCCTGGAAGCAAGGCGAGCAAGAATGCCACAGCGATCCTAGCTGATATCAAAGAAAGATATGCAGGGAGAAGAGTTAATAGACCAAGGGAGCTTTGCATTTGTGGCCACAAGTGAGTCTTTTACAGAGTACGAGTACGAGTATGCGGCAAGACACGAGTAGTTTCTCGTGAGTAGGCATGTGTTGCCGGTTCACTGAATTGCGTATCTTACTCGTACGTGTTCTCATTTCAGACCAAGTGAAACGCACCAATCCAAGTCAAACTTCCAGACAAGCCTTTTTTTTTGAAAAAAAAAAGGAAAAAAAAAAAGGAAAAGGCACCCCAAAAGTTTCGTTTGTCTTAATCTGACTGCACGGTACATAGTTTGAGTAAAGTCCGTCGCTTCATACGAGTGCGAGTACGAGTACTTGTACAATATCTTTGCATTTTCACGAGTACTCGTAATAGTAACTTCTGACACTGTTTCGTGTCTGAAGTACGAGAGTACGATACGACGTAGAAACACGCGCCGGAATACGAGTGGCGCAAGCGCTCTCCAACCCGTATTCATTTCCATTGCCCCTTGTCAGCCCCTATCCAGGCCGTTCTTTACCAAATCTGGTTAGTGCGGACCCAGAGCTGATTCCTGGCGCGGGTGTAATCGCATTTTTTTCTACTCCTTACGGAGTAGAGTTGGACATCAATACGAGACACCGTGGTCGGAGTCGAGACGTTGGCTGTGTATTACGAACAAGCCAAGAAGTAAGATACGAATCCACGGTTGCGCTTAACGGCGGCCATCTGTTCCGTCGCAGATGCCCGCGTGTCACAGCCCCCTCATTTGCACAACTTACGACGTACGAGTAAGCACAGTAAGGCAAGACGAGGACAAAACAACAGGCCACATCATCATTGCTAGAGATTCTCAATTGCAAAATTGCATACCCGGTATTCCGTGCCGAGCGAGCATTTGGCTATGAGGCACGGCGAGTGTGCCTCGTGGCTATTTCGCACAACACAGGGGTGAAATAGGGGGTATGTACGAGTACGTATTTTATTCTCAACAACGTTTCCGGCCTTTGCCGTGGCGTCGGCCTGTCGATGGCGCTGACGCAATGGCAACCGCCCCTCAAGGGTGCTTTCGCGAATAGCAAGCTCGCTAAGCGGGCCCGTGCTTCCCCCTAGCCACTAGGCTGCCTAGGGCTGCATACTTGCCGTGCCTAAAGGAATGTGCTGTAATAACTGACGCGCATCTGTCGTACCCTACTCCCTTGAAACCCAGAGAGTGTTATCTTGCATCAATCCTCCCTTTTCAGCCATCTGTCATTTTCGCCCAACTCGAAAATACAGGCATCGCGACGACTCCTTTTATCGCCCGTCCTCCCTTCACCGTCGCTGGTGTTCTGTCTCGCCAATTCACGCTTCTCTCTACCTATCGCCAACACTAGACTCTGTCTGCAATGGCCTCTGATTCTGGACGCGCCGAGGGATCTTCCACGCCGGCCTCTTTCACCGATCTCGAAAAGCGGGCGGAGAACGAGAGGCTGGCGAGGATAGACCAACATCCGGAGGATCACTATGGCGAGCTGAAACCTTCGGAGGAGCTGGAAATCAGCGATGTTCGCGAAGAGGAAGAGCTCCTACCACAGCCGAGCGAAAAAACTGAGCCCCCCAAAAGCACCATTGCTGGCACGTTGATGTGGACGGGTATCAACACACTGGCAACCATAGGCATCGTGAGTAGCCTCACTCCGGAAAGATCCGTATTCAAGCTGCCTTGCTAACACTGGTTCCAGGTCTTCACCAACAAAGCCATCTTCTCGGACCCGTCTCTAAAGCTCGTCCAGCTCACGTTCGCCTGCTTCCATTTTACGATCACATGGCTCACGCTTTTCGTGTTGTCCCGCCCCAGGTTCAACTTTTTCCTCCCACGACGCGCTTCCATCCGTGAGATCTTCCCGCTCTCTGTCGCCATGGCCCTCAACGTCATCCTGCCCAATCTTTCTCTGGCGTTTTCAACCGTCACCTTCTACCAGGTTGCCCGCATCCTGCTCACTCCTACGGTTGCCGCCATGAACTTCGTCCTCTACCGCGCCACTTTGCCGCGTATGGCTCTTCTTGCCCTAGTCCCCGCCTGCGTCGGCGTTGGCATGGTGTCCTACTACGACTCACTGCCAAGCGGAGACGCGAAGGTCAAGACCACATCCGGTCTCGGCATCATCTTCGCCTTCACGGGCATCTTCGCCTCCTCTCTTTACACTGTCTGGATTGCCAGCTACCACCGCAAACTGCAGATGTCGAGCATGCAGCTCCTCTTCAACCAGGCACCCGTTTCGGCTTTCCTTTTGCTTTACGTCATTCCCTTCGTCGATTCCTTCCCAACCTGGAGCAATGTTCCTGTAAACCGCTGGCTGATGATCATGATGGTATATATGTCCTGCTCAACAATTTCCTCGCCCATAGGAATAGTTTCTCGCTAACATGCTACTTCCAGTCTGGCCTTTTTGCCGCCCTGATCAACATCTCTCAATTCTTCATCATTGCTCAGACCGGTCCAGTGTCGAGCACGGTTGTGGGCCATGTGAAGACCTGCACAATCATTGCGCTCGGGTGGGCCGTCTCTGGCAGAGCTATTGGCGACAAGTCTATCCTAGGCGTCTTTGTCGCTGTTGGTGGCATCATTGCGTAAGACTTCTCGAACCTGTTCCGAACATAGCGATCTAGTAGCTAACAAGCCCTAGTTACTCCGTGATTATGCTGAAGGACAAGCAAAAGGCAGCGAAGATTGCAAAGTAAAGGAAGTCTGATCGAGGCATGAGTAGCTTTTAGGCAGTCGCACATATGAGTGGCCCGACGCTGTCTGACTGCGTCACCTTCTGTCATGAACTCGCCGACTACGGTTTTTTTGTGTTCTATTTCTTCATTTTTTTTCCCCCTTTCTCTCCCCATTTTCACATCGTCCCCCAATTTCTTCAGCTGTCTGTACTGGTGCTTTTACGGAGTTTGGAAAGCTGGGAAGGCTCCTAAGGAACAGGGTGCTTGGCATATAACACTGGATAGTGGTGTAGATACGAAGCTAGTCATCGATCATTTTTTTGGCCTTCGGTGCATTGTTGATCCGCTCCTGAATGCACTGGGATCGGCTTCTACCCCTCTATGTGGGGCTTGTAACGCGAAGCTCGCGGCTGGTGCTCGCCGGTGTTAAAAACCCTGACGAACAATTATTGATACTGATTCACAGGGCAATTCCAATTGATGCGTTCTTTTGGATTTATGCGCTATTCGCCACGCTTTCGGCCAGGCCCTTCTTGCTTCTTTTCCTACTTTGCACCTAGTAGGAGCAGCACCACCGAATCCATACAGCAACTACGAAAACAAAACAAAATCAAGATGGCTACGACACTCAAGGGCCAACCCCTCGACAAGCAGTCAATGGACTCGCTACTCCGCCGTCGCCTGTTCTACACTCCATCCTTTGAGATATACGGCGGAGTGTCTGGGCTGTATGACTATGGCCCACCGGGCTGTGCACTACAAGCGAACATCGTCGATATGTGGCGGAAGCATTTCATTCTGGAGGAGGATATGCTAGAGATTGACTGCACCGTGCTGACGCCGCACGAAGTGCTGAAGACCAGCGGCCACGTGGACAAGTTTGCCGACTGGATGTGCAAGGATCCCAAGAACGGCGAGATCTTCCGGGCCGACCACTTTGTTGAGGAGATCCTTGAGCAGCGGCTGAAGGGCAACAAGGAGGCTCGCGGCCAGAAGCAGGAGGAGAAGACGGAGGACCCGAAGAAGAAGCGAAAGCTGAAGGGCAAAGGCCAGGAGGCTGTTCGGCTGGACGATGCAGTAGTGCAGGAGTACGAGGAGATCCTGGCTCAAATTGACAACTTTGGTGGCGAGGAACTGGGCGCTCTGATCAAAAAGTTTGATCTACGGAATCCGGCGACCGGCATCCTGCCAGAGCCACCTGTCGCTTTCAATCTCATGTTCGGCACGCAGATCGGTCCCAGCGGCGGTCTTCAGGGCTACATGCGTCCCGAGACGGCGCAGGGACAATTCCTGAACTTTTCTAAGCTGCTTGAATTCAACATGCAGTCCATGCCGTTCGCATCGGCATCCATCGGCAAATCCTACCGCAATGAGATCTCGCCGCGTGCTGGCCTGCTGCGTGTCCGCGAGTTCTTGATGGCGGAGATTGAACATTTTGTCGACCCTGAGGGTGGAAAGAAGCACCACCGCTTCGCTGAAGTGGAAACAACTGAGCTGGTGCTTCTAGATCGTGACACGCAGCTTTCCGGCAAAACCACGCCGCGAACGATGACAATCGGCAAGGCGGTGACGGACGGTGTCGTTGACAACGAGACACTAGGGTATTTCTTGGCTCGCATCCATTTGTTCCTGAAGAAAATCGGCATTGATATGTCGAAAGTCCGTTTCCGACAGCATATGGCAAACGAGATGGCGCACTATGCTTGCGATTGTTGGGACGCGGAGCTATTGACGTCGTCTGGCTGGGTGGAGTGCGTTGGGTGTGCCGACCGTAGTGCATATGACCTGACCGTGCACGCGAAGAAGACGGGCGCGCCGCTCATCGTACGACAACGGTTGGAGAAGCCAAAGGTTGTGGAGGAATGGACGCTGGAGATTGACAAGAAGAAGTTCGGGCCACGCTTCAAGAAGGATGCCAAAGCTGTTGAGACAGCCCTGTTGGCGCTATCGCAGACGCAGCTTG
Organism: Leptographium galeiforme; assembly: GCA_004028395.1. Taxonomy (NCBI): domain Eukaryota; kingdom Fungi; phylum Ascomycota; class Sordariomycetes; order Ophiostomatales; family Ophiostomataceae; genus Leptographium; species Leptographium galeiforme. The sequence continues at coordinate 46,071 of RQWE01000041.1, forward strand.
GAGCGCTAGCCCAGGAGCTGAAGGAGAAAGCCGCAATTTCTGTAGACGTGGTTGGCGTCACTGGTGGCAAGGCTGAGCTGACCAGCGATCTGGTTGCCATCGAGTGGACGAAGCGTACCGAGAATGTGCGCGAGTTTACGCCTAATGTGATCGAGCCGTCTTTTGGTATAGGTCGCATTCTCTACTCACTGCTCGAGCACAACTACTGGTCTCGAGGCGCGGAGGGTGGTGACGAGGCGCGCGGTGTAAGCAGCTCCCCTTTCCTTGATCTACACTGCGACGAGGCGAACTTGGAGGCTAACGAGGGGGCGGGTGCTAGGTGCTCTCGTTCACGCCGCTCCTTGCACCAAACAAGGTATTGATCGTGCCGCTCTCGTCCAAAGACGAGTTCAAGCCGATAGTACGCGATCTTTCACAGAAGCTGCGGTCGATGGGCCTTGCCAGCCGCGTGGATGACTCGACTGCTAGCATTGGCAAGCGGTACAGCCGCAATGACGAGCTGGGAACGCCGTTTGGCATCACAGTCGACTTCCAGACGATCAAAGACGGTTCGGTCACGCTGCGCGAGCGGGACTCGACCCGCCAGGTACGCTCCGATGAGGCGACGATCCTGGCTGCCATAGAGTCTCTGGTGCGTGGCGACAAGACGTGGTCGGAAATTCAGGTAGAGCTTCCGGCTTTTGAGACCCAAGAGGCAGAGGTGGTTATCCGCTAGTTATGGCGAGTGCGATAGACGGGCAACAAAAGATCGTTCGACAGAAAGTCCAGATGGAACACGGGCTGCCGAACTTCATTACCATGGCCTCAGTCTGAGACAAGTGCCGAGATGAGTGCGAGTTTTAACAATACGAAGAGAAATTCGAGAGGTGCGAAAGGCCTTCCGTGTCCGGTTGTGCCGACGATTGGGTCCAGTGAGCGGTTTATTTGTGTCGGTTCTTACTTATGTAACCTGTTCCTTGCATTTCTTTTGCATTGCTGAAGAAACTTTCGGGGCCGTTGTGGATCGATTGCCGCTGCCGGTGGCAGATGCCCAGAAATGCGGCTGCTCCTGCGTTTGTAACACCCTGGCCGGCAATCTGAAAGCGATCCACTCAAACTGGACAGCGAAGTGTCCTTCCCTGCCTTGGCGGTCTCTCAATTTTGATACGGTTGATACGCTCTTCCAATGCCAAAACGGCCACGGCTTAATATTACTGGGCCCAGATAGTTATGACCGCATCGGCCAGCTACAGAGACTGCCCTGCATCGTCCTCGCCAATAGCCGTCCCCACGTGAGCAGCACTCTGCTGTCAAGTTCAAGGGGCTCGCCGACACACGCACCAGTAGAAGTTGCCGCCGATCCCGCGACGCTGGCGGATTCGAAACACGAGTATTTGAGGTTGTCACAGAAGGCAACACAGGCGAGCCACCCGCTCGTCGCGTTACTTTGGACCATTGCCGCTACTGTTTGTTCGAATCGCGTCCTCTTTGAACACGGCCGAGTTTAGCGGTCAATACTTCCGGCGACTACAGGCATATGAAGATCTGTAGTGTTGTAGCTAGCAGAATAGGCCGGGTTTGAGCGACAAACATCTACTCATACTTGACAAGCGGACCAGGCAATTAAGTTCCTGCCGATAGCGCAAACTGTATCTTGCATACCTTAACCGCTGACGCCGTCCAGAGTGCTCGTATTAGAGCGGCGGCCGAACACTCCTTACGCTAGCCAGCGGCCCCATCGCGCCCTGTTTCAACTGTAAGATACATGTAAGATACTTATCTGACTCCTATCACCTGCCCCTAACTCTCAGGCCGTTAGCAAGCGTTGGCTCCGCAGATCCTGCCTAGGAGTACTCGTACAGTGCCTGGCGCGCTGCTCCGCGGCAACAGCAGAGACGCCTCCCATTCGCGACCGCTGTCGGCCGCTCTACTTTTTACCTCACCCCACCCATTCTCCCCTCCATCTCCCTACTCCCCTGCACCTGCACGAACCCCCTGTCTGGCGTCGTGCACCAGGTCCTTCCGCCCCTCTCCAACAGCAGTCACACCCACTCCCACCAGCCAGACCGTCCTGCTGTTTTCTTCCCACCGCTCTTACTGCGGGCATCTCCTCTCCTTCTGCACCCGCTTCGCCGGCCTCTTTGCGTATTCCCAACGGCTTCACAGTCCAAATCATCCACCCGCATCATACGCGACGCCGCTTGATCCCGCCACTACCCATCCTGCGCCGTTGTGTGCATCGGGCTCCGTCCGTCCCTTTTGATACTGCGGTGCACGCTTGCTGTTGACGCGTGCTGCGACTCCGCCGGCTGCGTTCTGCCGCCCTCTCCCAATCGTGCAGAGCCCTATAACAACATCTCTACCTGCTCGCGATCTTTGCTACAACCTGCGGCAAACGTCCGACGGCCGCCAACTGCACTGACTGTTCGGCCTGGCAGCCTGGTCGTAAGATTCAATCTTCCGCGGATCCCATTCTAGTGGATTGTTTAGATCAAGCATTCACCAGACTGCCCAACCGGTCTTAACCCGCTTTCTCGAGCCCTCTCGATCGGCAAGCAGCTGGCTGTTCTACGCCCTGCTGCGCATAGCTCTGTAAGACAATAAAGAAAAACCATCACAGTCCCTCCCCAGCTCTTGGCCGCCTCCCGTCTTATCGCCCAATATTCCCCCCCTGGATCCAAAAGGCTCCCCTTTGTGCCCAAGACCCCGGCCCCCTCTTCCGTCCAACCCCTCCCCGCCATTTCCCTGAGAAATACAAAACCTGTCTGACCGTCTGCCGGCTCACAGCACATTTCCATTTTGCGATCAGGTCTCTCTTGTTTGCCATGGCAACCCAAAACAGGTCGGTATCTCGTGCTTCTATTGATGAGAAGACGCCATGACTAACACAATATCAGCATCTACACCTCCGGACAGTTCATGAATCCTGGCCCGGCTCCGCGACCACCGACTGACAGGCCACGCCTGAACATCACGCCGAACCCCAGCCTGTCCGGGAGCATGTCCAACGTATCCATCAGCTCGCCGATCCAACGGTCGACTTCTTCGCAATACGCTGGCTCTACCATATCTCTCCCGCTCGGACGTCAGAACTCGAACGTGGACGGCCAAGGTGGTGTTGCTGTCATCAAGGAAGGCGTGGCACAGGTCAAGGAGAGCAAAAACTTTATCCAACCGTGGAAGCAGAAGTTTCTGGTTCTGCGAAAAGAGGCTCTGGACTTCCACAAGGTCGAGGGTGGAAAGGTTTCTTACACGCTGTTTCTCAAGGATGTCATCAACGTAGGCCGAGTTGAGGCTGCGGGTACTATCTTCGAGATCAAACGCCACTCCAACGGCTCATCGACGAGCCCTGGTGATGACGATGGATCCACCAGAACACTCCAGATTCGCGTCAAGAGCGACGATGACCTGTACGAGTGGATTGACTTCATTTATGCACGCTGTCCAGGTATGGGCGGGGTGAGTAATCCCACCAACTTCTCCCACGCCGTCCACGTCGGATTCGACCCGAAGACGGGCGAGTTCGTTGGCCTGCCGCCTGAGTGGTCCAAGCTGCTCAACTCTTCCGCCATCACCAAAGAAGACTACGAGCGCAACCCACAGGCCGTCTTTGAAGTGTTGGACTTTTACTCCGACCTGACCAAGCGCGCCGAAAACCCGGGACAGTTCTCCAGCCTAACGCCCACTCCACCAGCCAACAATATGCAGAACAAGCAACTGGGATATCCAAGCGGCGCATCGGTTGCACCTCCCCGACCGATGCACCCGATGCAGACTATGCAGACCCGCAATCCGAGCAGCGGCTATGCCACCCCCCAGCTGTCTAACCCTCCTGGAGCCAGCCTTCCTCGACGCCCTTCGCCGACTGAGGCGCAGCTGCAGCGCCAGCAGATGCAAAGCATGACCTCCAACTATGCCAACAGCAATGCCCCTTCTCAGGAAGAGCTGCAGCGCCAGAAGCAGCAGCAGTATGAGGCGGCACAGCGACAGCGCATGCTGGAAATCGACGAGCAGAACCGGCGGGACCAAGAAGCGTATAATGCTGCCATACCCAAGACGAAGACACCTCTCGCCCAGCAAGAGCTTGGGGGTTTTGGTGGTTCATCCGCATCCTCGACCGACCGCTTTAACCCAAGCCGCGCCCCCCCTCCAGCACCGAAACCTGCTCAGCCAGCCGTGTCGAGCCTGCGCGCCCAACGTCCGGCTCCTCCTCCTCCGATGAGCGCAAGCTCGGGCGCAGCTGCGCGCCCAGTCGTCACGCCCCAGTCCGTCCCTGCAACGCCAGCAAGAGATCCCGCTCCGGGACAGGGCAACCAGGCGCCACGGATGCAAACACGGCCCGATCAGCCACAGCTCATGGCCTCGAACCCTGCCTCAGGTTCTGCTTCCACTGCGCAGCGTTATCAGAATGGTAGCCAAGCAGCTGGAGTTGCCCTGCGCAGCAACGGTCAGCCCCAGGGCCAACAACCCGCCCATCTACCAGCACCCGTAAAGCCGCTGAACGTTGGACCGAAAGCCGCACAACAGAATGACAGTGTGAAGGCGGCCGAAGCTGCGCTAACGGCCAAGCCCCCCCCGGAGCGGAAACAAGATGTGCGCATGTCTACCATGTCCGAAGGGGAAGTCATGGCCAGGCTCAGAGAGGCTGTGTCAAAGGACGACCCGAACTTGTCGTATTCGAAGCAGAAAAAGATCGGCCAGGGAGCGTCTGGTTCCGTGTACGTTGCCAAGGTCAAGGAAACCGCTGTTTCCCCCATCGCCCGCACTATTCTGCGCGAGCAGGGCATTCGGGCTCAAGTTGCGATCAAGCAAATGGATCTCGCCCACCAGCCGAGAAAGGAGCTTATTGTCAACGAAATCATGGTGATGAAGGACAGCAAGCACCGCAACATTGTGAACTTCCTGGATGCCTTTCTCCGTAACAACAACTCCGAGCTCTGGGTGGTCATGGAATTCATGGAGGGTGGTGCTTTGACCGATGTTATCGATAACAACCCAGTCATCACGGAAGATCAGATATCCACCATCTGCCTTGAGGTATATTAGCTCCTTGTTCGGCCCCGAGTTTTGCTAACAATACCACACAGACATGTCGCGGCCTTCAGCACCTGCATTCCCAGAACATTATCCACCGCGATATCAAGAGCGACAACGTTCTTCTCGATGCTCGCGGAAATGTCAAAATCAGTGCGTGCTTCTTGATTATGGCGCAGGGGCGCGGCCTGCTATACGTTGAATGCTGACTTTCAATCCATAGCCGATTTTGGCTTCTGTGCTAAGCTCACCGAGACGAAGTCTAAGCGTGCGACCATGGTGGGCACTCCTTACTGGATGGCGCCGGAAGTCGTCAAACAGAAAGAGTATGGCCCCAAAGTTGACATCTGGTCTCTGGGTATCATGGCGATCGAGATGATCGAATCAGAACCTCCCTATCTGAACGAAGAGCCTCTCAAGGCTCTATATCTGATCGCTACGAACGGCACTCCGCGCCTCAAAAAGCCAGAGAAGCTCAGCAAGGAGCTCAAGGCGTTCTTGTCGGTCTGTCTTTGTGTGGATGTCAAGAGCCGGGCTTCGGCGCGGGAGCTGTTGGAGCACGATTTCTTGAAGCACGGCTGCCCTCTTGGCAGCCTTGCCGAGCTACTTGCATTCAAGAAGCATGTGAAGTGAACAGAGCAGCGAATCCCTGATACTAGCAACAGCTCTTCTACGACACCGTATCTTACTGTTTATGGTTTAAATGCTATCTCACATGGCATGTTTATTTTTCTCATGGGGGCGTTACGGTTTTGACGAAGCCTCCCGCTTTTGGTACATCCGGATGAATCGGAATATATATAAATATATATATCTAAATACATAAGTGTTTTTCTGCGAGTCCAGGGGTGAAGTTGAAAGATCCTAGGGTAGACAGTAGAGCGGCGGTTGACGCTATTGGCTATTTTCTGCTAGCCCCAGTACCTGGTCATTTGGCGCCAGAGAGCGCCGTTGTTGGGTACAAAGCAGCGGAGGGGTGAAGAGGGGTTGTTGTCCCTCTACCCCAGACAACCAAACTAAAAAAAACACCAGTTCTAAAAAAAATTTAAGCAGGCAATACTGAGTCCTTCATCTGTTTCTCAACCGCCAACTACAAGCTCCGCTCTTATTCCCAAGCCTTGTACCGCATTGGATATTCACAAGCCTGCGCGACGAACCTCAGAGACAGACCGAATATTTGCTACAGAGGCAACTTCTTCCGTTTGCTTCCACAACCCAACATCGATAATGTCGACCGTCGAGGGCGCTGAGAAGGAGGCCCCTGCCGTTGTGGCAGAGACCGTGAAGGAGGTAAGATGACGTTTCCGGGACTGCTTGGCTAGGGAAACATGGCGCCGTGCGATAACTGACACCGGACGTGTTTGGCAGGCCACCACGGCAGAGAAGCCCGTCACCTCTTCCGCTGTGTTTTCCATGTTCGGCGGCGGGGCGAAGAAAGAGAAGAAGGAGGAGGAGACGGATCGTGGCGACGTTTCCGGCAGCAACAAGGCGCAGCGCGAGGCAGCGGCTGCGGCTGCCGCGAAGGATGGAGAAGACGTAAGTGCACGTCTCTTTCGAGGTCGGCTGTGCTAGAGGGGGAGAGCCGTGGCTATAATGAGCCTGTTTTTGGTTGTTCAAACTGACTGGGGACACAGGAGGAGCAGGCCCCCGAGTCGGAGGACGTCCACTTCGAGCCCGTCATCCGGCTGACGGAGAAGGTCGAAGTGAAGACCAACGAGGAGTCGGAGGAACAGGCCTTTAAGATGCGTGCCAAGCTTTTCAAGTTTGTGCGGGAGAGCAGGGAGTGGAAGGAGCGCGGCACGGGCGATGTTCGTCTCCTGACGCACAAGGACAACGGCAAGACGCGGTTGGTGATGCGCCGGGACAAGACGCTCAAGGTCTGCGCAAACCACTACAGTAGGTCAACGTCGCGTGTGGTCCCCAGTCGTGTCCGCCTATTCTGATTCGTGATTTATTTAGTCTTGCCGGAGATGAAGCTGTCGCCGAATGTCGGTTCTGACCGAAGCTGGGTCTGGACCGCAACGGCGGATGTGAGCGAGGGCGAGCCGGAGGCTGTGACTCTGGCCATTCGCTTTGCAAACTCTGAGAGTTCGTACACCCACCCCATCGTATAGGAATTTCAGGATGCTTACTAACGTTGTCAGATGCGACTCTTTTCAAGGATGCTTTTGAGAAGGCGCAGGAGGACAACAAGGCTGTCATTCTCAAGTCTGCGGATGCTGAGGAGTCCAGCGAAGCGGCTGAGGATGCCGAGCCGGCCAGCGAAGCATAAATGTACCCCTGGCCTACCGACGTGGTACGCTCTTCATAAGACAATGGTGGCGAGGGAGTGCTGCATTGCCTTGGGAGATGCGTTGCGAAATTTTCGGCCATCGACCTGACCTTCCTTCCCTACCCCCTCCTCATTGTTGGCAACACCCCAAGCTGGTATGGAATCTTTTTGTTAACCACGCCAAGCCACCCGGGCCCCTGCCGCCACTGCATCCCGACCCTGTCAAGCATTATCACCACACATAGTACGCTTCTAGTATTGCCTTATTTGATGTTCATGTCCTGGGACGGTCGTGCCCATGTTTGCGCGGTCCGTACTATCCCGCAGTGAGAAAATGGATGGATGACTGCAGACCGGGTGCAGCGACGGTGTGGTATCCAAAGAGAATGGCATCAGAGAAGGGGGTGTCATGGAGCGTTTGTGCTTAGATAGATGCGGAATAAACGAAAGCAGCAACATTCGGGGACTGTCACGTGGAGAACAAGTTGGGGCTGCAAAAGCCAACAGAGGGAGTAATGAGAACGAGGCAGCAGCGAGTGACTTGGGGGCAGTGGGGCGAGGGTAAAGGGCGTGGTGGCAGTTTTCTTAGGGCACCCCTCCCCCCCACAGCACCAAACTGGATTCGTTGTTTTTGCATCGCCCGGACAGAGATTAGCGCAGGCAAGACTCTATCCCCTGGAAGCAGGCAAGACACCAAATCACATCGCAGCGCTGTGTGCGCCACATCGGATCGCTCCAGCCACAGGCTACTTGCTACAGGGGGAGGAAGGGAGCGCGACGAAAAGATGGGGCGTAAGACGACAAAAGTCGCGGTGCCGGGGCCGACGCTGCGCAAGTCCATCCGGATTGTCAACCGCCGCGAGCCGCCCAACGAACAACCGAGCAGCAATCAGCAGCGAACCGGTGAGTCAAAGCGTGGTTGGCGGTGCCGGCAGTGCTGTTTTGGTTGTGTTTTGCTCAGCGCTCCCGCTGCCCCAGCGTCCAGACGCAGTCACATGGGCGGGCGGCTGTTGGCTGGCTCTGTATGCGCCGAGTCAGGGTGGCGTACGAGTATTTTTATTCTGCGTGTTTGGTTGTGATTTTCGGGCGTCTGGCATTCCTATTTGATGTGCGCTGACCCAGACAGCCCCCATTATCAGACCGGGAACACCGCTCGCTACAGGCAGCATGATTGTCGAAGTACGATATTACGATACGTGAGGATCCCGAACGCGTTGGGCGTTGCGTGCTGACGAGTGTTTTTTGGAGTGCAGCGCCGCATCAAGCTCGTCACGGAGCAGCACAACATGTTCGTTCTCCCCCTGGAAGCAGAGGCGCGGCACAAACGATCTGGTGGTGCTCTGGCGGCAGGATCTGGGCGAAGCGAAGCAGTGTGACTGACAATACGTGCGTGTGCAGCCCGAAGCCCCCTCAGATTGAGGGCTACCCGATGAAAGAATGGACGGTCGAGGTGTTTGTGCTGGACGAGGCTGGGAAGGAGAAGCCGGCGAGATGCTTCCAGAAGGCGGTGTACAACCTGCACCCGTCGTTTGAGAACCCGGTGCAAAGTAAGTGGTCCGGTGGCAAGGACATGGCGCTGACCCGGCCCACTGCTGACGGGCGACAGCCTTCCACGAGCCGCCCTTTAAGTGCACAAACGAGGGCTGGGGCGAGTTTGAGATGACGATCGACCTGTACACGACGGAGAAGGGCGGCAAGCAGACAATTATGCACGACCTCAACTTTGCGACGTCGACCTACGAGAACATCCACACGGTGCAGTTCAAGAACCCGTCGCAGGCGCTGCAGACGATCCTGCGCGAGACGGGCCCGCTGCCGACGGACGAGGACCGCAAGGTGCGCAAGGCGCAGGACGGGGTCAAGAAGAAGAAGACGTTTGATATCGAGAAGATGGCGGACGCCATCCCGCGGCTCGGCGAGGATGATCTGCTACACATCATCCAGCTGATCCACGACAACAAGAGCGAGGACACATACTTTGTGAACAACCCGGACGGTGTGTGGTGCCCCTTGCTCTCTTCTGTGGCGACGGCGATACTAACGAGGTGTCTGGCGGCGGCAGCTGGGGAATTTTCTTTTGACCTGTACACAATACCCGATAACCTCGGCCGTGCCATGTGGGAGTATATTGTAAGTACCAAGTATCGTCGGCTTGGGGGGGGGGGGGGGGGGGGGGGCACCCGTGCGTGTTAGTGCTGTGACGGTCTGCAGGCCGACAGTCTGGCCCCGCGGCCGGCTATTGGACAGGGATAGAATCAGACAGAGCAATGACAGGCCAAGTATTGCGAGCAGACCATGGTAGATGGCCGGGCAGCAAGCTGGCGCGAGCGACGACCCGTCGTAAGATACCTTGTTCGATGGCCGCCGGTCTTTTCGGCGGCAGCGGCGGGGAAAGAATTTTCACCGGTATCACTAGACAGAGCACTCTAGCACGAGATCATTGAATATATTATATACTCTCCGGCCCAGGGAACTTGGAGGACAACAGTCGCAAAGTTTGAGCTCCCCAGCCCCCCTTCCCTTTCCCTTTCCCCTTCACACCCATCCATGCGTCCATTCACAAATCTACCGGCCGTAGCCGGCCTCCTGGCCGCTATTGTGGCACAGGTGGCGGCCTTTGAAGTTGAGTCAGTCAAGGCCCTGTGCGTCAGCGCGCTCATGGACATTTACGGCGACTTCAGCTTTGTCGGCGTCGGCTACGGCGAGTACTACGTCATGATGTGCACGAACCCCCTCTCTCTCATCTCCATGTACGCGGCGGCACAAACGTACTGCGGCAGCTCTTCTTTTGTTGCCGGTTTTGCCGTGCTGTCCGAGTACTGCACCGAGTACGGCGAAGTGTCATTGTTGCCAGAATCTGATTTTGCCGCCAACCTCACGGCCGAGGCCATTGCAGCGCTGCCGGTGTACGCCATGGGCGTGCTGGACGAATCTGAGAACCAGACGTCGGCTTTTATATGCGATAAGGACTGGTTTAATCTGGCCTACAAGACCGAGAGCAACGAGCAGAAAGAGACGGTGAGAGAGTATGACTACGGGTAGGCCTATTCTTTCTTTCGCCCTTTGGGGACCCCCGTTCTCTTCCTCTAACCGGCCCCCCTAGCGCCGGAATCTACGGGTTCTGGGGCATCGTACTTGCATACGGCATTGTCCAGAATGTCGTCCGCCAAATTATCGAAGGCCGCCGCGGCTACGTCACTGCCGACTCCGAGTCCGGTCTCCGTCCCTCAACCCTACCGGCTGCTCTCCGTCCTGTGGCGGTTGGATACGCGTGGCTGCGCAAGCACGTGTCCACACCCGGCCTCGTGGCCGCATACCATGACCGTCGGATTCTCGGCTGCACCATTCCCACACGCGCTGAGTCCATTGCCATTTTCGCATTTTGGGCCTACAATATTGTGACGTGTTCTGTCCACATTGACGCGTTCAAGAACAACGTATAGTGAGTGAATATGAGCAGACTGGAAGGGGAGGCTCCAAACAAAAAAGAACTAACCTTATTAGCTGGTCTACTATTGCTCCCCAGGTCTGGCGGCACATGGCCTTCCGTACCGGCACTTTGTCCTACTACAATCTTCCGCTTATTTGGATGTTCTCCGGCCGCAACAACGTGTTCTTGTGGCTCACGGGCTGGAGCTTTGGCACGTTCAATATGTTCCATCGCCACATTGCGCGTATCGCCACCATACAGGGTATCCTGCACGCGGTCGGTTGGACAGCCTACTTTTTTGCCGAGGGCTACGGTACGTCCTGCATGCAAGCTGACTAAGCACATACTGACCTCGGCGCAACAGGCAGCTACTACTACATCGACATGGAGCAAGAATTGTATTTTCAGATGGGAGCGGCGGTAAGCTAATAGGCATTGAAACGGTATGTGTGTGCCTCCTAACATTATAGGCCACGGTCGCCATGGGCTTCTTGGTATTCTTTTCCTTTAGCTACTTCCGCAGGAAGTTCTACGAGTCTTTTCTCTTGGTTCACATCATCTTATCCGTTCTTTTGATTGTGTTCCTCTACTAGTACTTTTCCATCCTTTCCTTGTCTACTGCTTCTCTCCTGACCCCCCATTTCAGCCACACAAACGTCTATGAACTCGGCGAATACAACTACCCGTTCCTCATACCACTTATCGTCATCTGGTCTCTCGACCGCTTCCTCCGCATCGTTCGCCAGGTCTACTGCAATCTGCACGTCCACCGTAATGCCAGCAAGACCCTACAGCACACCACCGCCACCATCGTCCTCGACTCCAACGCCGACATGCTCACGCTCGACGTTATCCCGGCCTGGGATCGCCTCGACTGTGGTCCCGGGCAGCACTACTACCTCTACCAGCCGCTGCGTCTGCTTGGTTGGGAAAACCACCCGTTCACGCTCGCACACTGGTTCCGCGACGGGGAAGACGGCACCGGAAACCTCCACCTCCAGTTTTACATCCGCCCCTGCGACGGCTGGACCAAGTCGCTGCGCAAGCGGTGTGTCGCGGCTGGCCCTGGCCAGGTCATACCATTGACTATTTTGCTCGAGGGCCCTTATGGCCGGCATGAGCCGCTGCACACTTTTGATCATGTGCTCCTCATTGCCGGCGGCTCTGGCATCGCAGGCGTTCTTCCGTACCTGACCGAGCATGTGCGCCGCGCTGAGGCCGGAACAACCCGGACGACGTCAATCACAATTGTCTGGGTCGATCGCAGTGCATGGTATCTGCGCCATCTCGCGGCCGGCCCGATGGCGCCGGCCCTCGCTCGCAGCGACGTGACGGCCAGTTTTTTTGTCGGCAGCGGCCTCGACGACAATGTGTTGGACCAGGCGTCGACCCACGAGAAGCACTCTGAGAAGAACACTAGTGGCGTGCTCACACCCTTGTCTGCGACCGAGTCGCCGTCGACGTCCACCGGACACTCAACGCCCTCTGGACACTCGCTCTCCGGACACTCCATCCATGTCCAGCTCGGCCGCCCCGACGTCGCCGCTGTCGTCCACACGGCCACCAAAGCCACCTACGACGGCCAGTCGCGCCTCGCCATCCTCGTCTGTGGACCGGCCGGTCTGTCTGACAGCGCGCGCGCCGCTGCCGTTCAGGATATGGAGCCAGGCCACGACTCGATCGAGTTCTTCCAGGAGAAGTTTGGCTGGTGAGGGTGTCATCTTAGTCTTGTGATATACCGAGAATATTACCATTTTTCAGTCACATTCTGGACATAATGTGATGTAGACAGATTCACGTAACAGCCCTGGCGCGTATCCCGCAGACTAGGAATTCCAGTCATGTACGGGCCCTCGGTTCTGCAGAAACCCTTAGTTTTCACGAGGCAGTACGATACAAACCGTAGCTTTGTTACTCCGAGACGGCTTTCTTGCTTTTAACGAGCGGCTGTCGTCCTTGGTATCCGTGAGATGGGCGTCATGTTGGTCAGCCTACAGTTGATTCCGCACACTCTTACGAAATGTCTACAGCCCACAAATTGTAGGCTATGTGTCTGATTTCTTGACATGGCACCGAAAATATGTGGTGATCAGTCACCAGAGCATCGAGAGCTGTTGTCTATTCAATCACACCCATTGCAGTCAGCTACTTGCCCGTTGCCACACCGTCCCCGAGCTCCTTGCTAAGTACAGCCCGGTAGGCTATCTTCCCATCCTGCAGCTTTTCCAGGGCGGCCGTCAGTCCATCGACAGTCATGGGGAACTCCTCGACCCACGGCGTGATCTGGTGTCGGGAAGCCAGGGCGAGTGCTGCGGCGTGGTTCTCGCGCTTGGCAGAGGTGCTGCCACTGGACTGGTCAGCGTGTGTGATTGGCTTTTTGTTGTAACCAATTGTAACCTACATGATCCGATGGCCGGCCAGTAGCAGCGGCATGTATCTGGGAGCGTGAATATGAATACGAATATAAACACAGAGCGGGAAGGTGAGGGCTACGCCTTACGGGATGATGAGAGGCTCCGTCTGGATGACGAGCGGAATGATGCGGGCTCGGCGTCCGAGCAAGGGCATGATACTACAGCCAACATCAGCGAGCGTCGGTCTGCGAGAGGCAGCCGGAAACGAGAGCCCACCAGTCCAGGTTCGAGACGCGCCCGCCACAAATCAGCATCACATCAATGTCCGTGTCGGCAGTCGAGGCGCCCAGCTCGGGCCGCAGCACGCGAAAGTCGGCGGCCCCCAGCTTGCGCGCGTCAGACTCCTTGCTGGCGCTGCTCGAGAAGACGACGACCTCGCAGCCCAGGGCGCGGGCGTACAGCACGGCCAGATGTCCGAGGCCGCCGAGGCCGATGACGCCGACGCGGTCGTTGGCGGTCGTCTCGGCGAGGCGGAGGGCCTCGTAGACGGTGATCTACGGGACATGTCAGCGGCGTGACGACGGGTAAAAGAGTAAACAAAAATAAAATAAAAATAAAAAAAGGGGGAAAATGCGAAAAAAGTCTCACGCCAGCACAGATGAGCGGCCCGGCATGCTTGGAGGCGATGTTGTGCGGGACCGGGTAGACAAAGTCCTGGTGGCGCACGACATAGTTGCTAAAGGCGCCCTCCTGATCGGGGTGGCAGTACTTTTGGCCAATCGACTCGGGACAGCACTGCCGGTAGCCGGCCTGGCACTCGCGGCAGTGTCCACAGGACTGAGGGTTTTGGAAAGGTGTCAGCGGGGCAGAGAGACAGAGAGACAGAGAGACGGAGAGACTGAGGAAACCACGGCGAGAGAGAGGACACCCACGCTCGTCTGCCAGCTACAGGCTACGCGGTCGCCGACCTGAACGGCTGTCACGAGCTTGCCAATCTTGTCGACAAGGCCGACGCCCTCGTGGCCGAGGCCGCAGCCGGCGGTGCGGTCGTGGCCGTCGGTGCCGCAGACGCCCGAATGCGTGATGCGCACGAGCACCTCGACATCGCTCATGGCGCGCTCGGTCGTGCGCACACGGATCCGGCCGCCGCTGCCGCCGGCCATAAAGTGGATCGTGGTAGACATGGTGGGTGGCGGATGTACATGTACGGGTATCGGGCAAGGCTGTTGTGGGCTCCCAGCGGAAATGGGCTGAGCCCCGCATTTGGCGGGTGCTGCTGCTGTGCTACGTTCCATTTTGCGCCAATCTATGATTTTCTACTGGTTCTCTACCGCAGTCTGTCTGCCCATCGTTCGCATTATCGTCTACACAATCGTAATGCCCGTGAACGCACAGTCGCCGTCCGACAGCACCCGCTCCTTGCTCGTCCCGTCCAGGCTGCACCGGTAAACGGTGCCGCCCAGGTCCGTCACGTACAGACAGCCGGCCTCGACGTCCAGCCGGATCCCAATCGCCTCGTTAAAGTGCCCCGACAGGATCTGGTACGGCCGCCCCTCGTCCGGCAGCACCAGCCCGCTGGCCACGTCGATGCGCGCACTGTTGACCGTGTTGCCGCGCGGCAGCTCGCCGCGGTCCGTCCAGTAGAGCGTGTTGGTGGTCTCGTCCATCTCGAGGTCAATGGGCTCCGGCAGGCCGTCGAGCACGAGGCGCGCGTCCGGCCGCGCCGTCGCGGTCGCGCCGGCCGGCATCTCCATCTGCGCGTAAAAGATGCGGCCGCGGCCGCCCTTGCTGGGGCCCTTTTGCGTCCAGTAGAACCGGCCGAGTCGCGGCGCCAGCGCGATGCCGACGCACCACTTTTCCGCGTCGCGGATGCCGTCGACCTGCCAGTCGCCGTTCTGCACGAGCACCTCGAAATCGCTGCCGTCGTAGCCGCACCGCACCACGCGCATGCCCTCGCGGTCGCACATGTACAGTTTCCGGCTCGTCCGCTCCACCACCAGCTGCTTGGGCGTGTTGAGCAGGCCCCGCGCCAGCACCGGCTGCACGTCGCTGCCGTCCAGCCGCGCCGACCACACCGTCCCGTCGCCTGCGCCCAGCACGCCCATGCACGTCCAGAACATGCGGTCCACCGCCACATCAACGTCGATGCCGTCCGGCAGCCGCTGCCCCGACAGCAGCACCTTTTTCGACCGCCCGTCGCCCGACACCTCCATGACCGAACCCGCCTGCATCGGGTCTGGCCCCCTGACCAGCCCGGCGTCTAGCACAAGCAGCCGCGGCACCCGCGGGTACAGCCCGCCCTTGGCCGACTTGGCGCCCAGCCGGCCATGGTCGAGGTAGTTGTGGCGCAGAAAGTCCACCGTCTTGCTCGATTCCAGCTGCCGCTCGTGCACGTAGTGGCTCTCAATCAGCGCCACCGTGTCGAGCCCGACCTCGTCCATCATCTGGCACGGTCCGACGGCGCGCCCCGCAAACACGTTCTGCCAGATGCTGTCAATCTGCTCCGGCGTCGACACGTCTTCGGCCAGGATCGCCAGCGTCTCGCGCTTGACCGCCGCCCAGAGCCGGTTGAAGATGAAGCCCGTCGACTCCTTACGCGCCACGTACGGCACCAGCCCGGCCTCTCGCTGCCTCTCGACCAGGAAAGTGACAATCTTGGGATCCGTCACGCCGTCCGTCATCAGCTCGACCACCATCACGTCGGGCGGCGAAAAGTAGTGCGTGTTGAGGATCCGGCTCTTGGTCGCCTCTTGCTGCACGCCCGCCAGCAGCTCGCTCGATTTGTAGGATGACGAGTTCGTCGCCAGGATCGCATCGGCCGGCGCCGCCGTTTCCAGATGCGCAAACGCCGCCGTCTTGAGCCCAATCTTCTCCGGGATCGCCTCAATCACATGCCATGCGTTTGCCACGGCCTTCTCCAGTTCTCCATGCGCCGTCACCTTGCCGATCCGCCCAACGTTGGCCTTGGCCTCCGGGTATGCGTGCACATTGTCGAGCACGTACTGCACCGCCGCCGCGCCCTGGTCGACGTCCGGGTCGTGGATGCACACTTCGTAGCCCGCCGAGGCCCAACAGGCCGCTAAAAGGTCAGTAGGCACCAGGGAGTGTGGTTCCTTTAGGGACACAGAACCCACCAATACGGCGGCCAAGAACACCGCCTCCCAGCACGGCAACAGGACGACTGCGGTAGGAATCCATAACGAAATGAAGAATAGAGCAAGTCCCGATATCCGCGCACAGAAATCGAACGGGGCCTTCACCCTATGTACGAGTAGGCTTCTTAGCGTGGGCGCCGGCCACGTAAAGCTCAAGTGTGGCTAACGGTAGCTCCGGAGGGCTGTTCCGGCATGTTCGGCCTTGTGTTGAGCCGCCGAGTCTTCCGGCTTTCATCGCTAATGCGACCGCGATGCGCGGGAGCGGAGCCGTGACATCTTTCTTCAGACTTGTCACGCAGAAAGCGACAAGCGAACTCGTCCGTGTGGTTGGAGCTCGAGTGTGGATTTGCCGTTGCCGGCATCACGCGCCTCCATTCAGCGTGTCCCCGCTGGTCGGGGGCTACATATGCCTCATGGCGAGAGGTGTCGCGTGAGAGGAAACGACCCTTGTTGTCGATGCCGTTTTCGTTGCAGGTGATGTACCTGACGTCGACTTGGTTGACCCTCGCTGAATCGAGAAGGAACTGTGTCACAGCAACGGAACCCACTCTTTCGAATGTGAAATGCGAAATGTGAAATGCGAAATGCGAAACGCGAAACGCGCAAGATAAACGGGGGGCGTAGACCAAACTCCATCACCTGTCGCTGGGAAACCGGATCTTGCGTCTGCTGACAGCTACCAACACCCGATCGATACAGATACAACCGTTTAAGGATGTTAGAATCAATGTCGGGTTCGGCCTCGGCCACGTAACGGGCCTTTTATGCCGGAACCGCAGGCAACGATACGCTGAGGGATAAGAGCAAAGCGAGGAGTTAAGCCTCGTCGATTCTGCGTAGCCAATTGTGTTCCGGTCCTCAGGAGTACTGGTAATAATACGGAGTACTCGTAATACGTACGTCACGGCCAGTCGGCGATTTTTATGCTGACTAATTTCACCTCCGTCATATTTCACCAGCACAAGCCGTTTCATTCTGCTGCCTGGTCGAGCCACATCACCCGACAGTTGCGACGATGTACCGCAACACGAGTGCTTGAGCAAACAACAAAAAAATCAGTACCGATCGTTTACACGACATGGCGCCATCGGACCACGCGGCTTCGGCCCTGACGGAAGAGGCCCAACGTCTCCGGACCTCCCCCGTCGCCGAACCGGCGGCTTCTTGTCGTTCCTCCAAGCTCCCGCGCACCTCCGCTAGCCGGCTGGCCGCTGCCACTCCCGTCATCTGTCCGACATACCCCACCGCGGCGACCCAACCGAGAGATGAAAAACCGCCCCTCGACGACCCCTCGCTCTCCACCAGCGCCAGGACTGTCCTATACCTGGCCTATGGTTCCAACATGGCCGCATCCACCTTCCAGGGCCGGCGGGGCGTCCGTCCCCTCTCTTCTGTCAGCGTCTACGTCCCTGCCCTGCGCCTCACCTTTGACCTGCCCGGCCTCCCCTACCACGAGCCCTGCTTCGCCAACGTGGCCCATCGACGTTTGCCCTCGATCCCCGGCCGACCCCCTCTGCCGCCGGTACCGGTGCCGGCACCGATCCCCCCACCGTCTCCTCATACCACCCGCGACTGGGACGGCGGTCTGTATGGCGTTGTGTATGAGGTCACGCCCTCGGACTTTGCCCACATTCTCGAGACCGAAGGCGGCGGCGCTTCGTATGCGGACATTCTCGTGCCGTGCGTGGCCCTGCCGCCGGCGATCAGCATCCCGGAAAAGCCGCCGCTACCGGAGCCACCACGGCCGTTCCTGGCACATACCTTGTGGGCACCGCGGCGGGAGGACGACGATCCCGACGGCGACAAAAAGGACGATGACGACACCCCGGATAACTGGCGCAGTCGTCTCCTCCGCCGCATCCTCCGTCTCTCTATCCTCCCCCCCCGCCCCGAACCCGATTACGCCCAGCCGTCGGCCCGCTACCTTGGCCTACTCATCGGCGGCGCACGCGAATGCGAACTGCCGCCCGCCTATCAGTCCTGGCTTGCCTCTCTGGCGCCATACCACACAACCACCTGCCGCCAGCGCATCGCCGCCGCTTTGCTGCTTCCACTCATTCTGCTGACCGGGCTTTTGACAATGGCCCAGCCGAAGCGCCGCTCCAAGCGCAACGGCCGCCTACCGTCCTGGATGATTGTCATTGTCGGACTCGGCATGCACGCGCTCTGGTGGACCTACGACGCCGTAATGAAGCCGCTCTTTGGGGACGGCGAGCGGACGGAAAAGGGAGACGATGAAACGGGCGATAAGGCACCGCTATGCAGGCAGGAATGGGTTTGACGGCTCTTTTTTTTTCTTTTTTCCCTATTTCTGGCGTTCAAGGCTGGCAGAGAAACGCAATGCATCTAACGTGACACGGAAAATATCAGAAATATCAGAAAAAAACTCGATTCCAGACCCATCTCGTTTCCCCTGTCTACTTGTACGAGTGTGCCGATCGTGCCACGAGACGCGGAATGTCGTCGACGCTGTGACGGCCCTCCAGGATATCTGCATGGCTAGCGTTAGCATCCATCAAGAACACGGCGGCCTCCAAACTTACCGTTGACGGCTGTGAACAGCGGGTATTGGCTTTCGAGACCGCGCGCCTTGAGAAAGCTGTTGACCTCGTGGGCCGTGGTGGTGCCCTGCAGCTTCTGGCCGTTGAGCTCGGCCCGCTCCACCTCCTCGACCGAGAGGCCCTTTTGGATGGCCAGCTTGGCGCAACGAAAGTTACGGCCGCCCATGCAAGAGGTGATGAGATCGGCCACACCCGCACTCTCCTCTGTAAACGTGGCCGTGTGCACCGTCTCGCCAAAGAACTCCTTGCCAAACTTGACCATTTCCATCAGACCGACACGCATAATGGCCGCCTTGGCGTTGTCACCCCAGCCCCTACCGTCGACGAAGCCGGCCGCAATGGCGACAATGTTCTTGAGCGCGCCGCTGAGCGACACGCCCGCAACGTCGGCCACCATGCTGACATGAAAGTACGGCCGGTGGAAGAGGGCCGAAAACGTCTCGTGGTCGAGCGGCGGATACGCTACCGGCAGGGGAGTGAGCCGCACCTTGCTGCGGCGGCCGCGGGCGTCCTTGTGCCCCTGGTCGGGCGAGGTCGCGCTCACCGTGACGGTTGGCCCCATCATGGACAGGCCCGCCGGCGACGGCGCCCGCGAGCTGTCGACCGACGGCGGGTCGTATGCAATCGTCGTCTCGCTCCACTTCTCGTGCGCGATCTCGCTGGCCAGATTGGCGCCCGAGAGCGCGCCGCAGTAGATGCCCAGCGCCTCGCCGATCCACTCGCTAAAGAGCGAGATCCCGTCGTCCGTGACGTTGACGCCCTTGATGCACGAGACGCCGCGCGCAAACGGCAGGATGTGGCCGTGGATCTGCCGGCACACGTTGCCAATGAACTGGTGCGGCAGATTGAAGACCAGGATCGTCGAGTCCTGCACCGCCGCCAGCAGGGACGGGTTCGCTACCACGTTCTTCGGCAGCCGGATGCCCGGCAGATACTTGACGTTCTCGTGCCGCGTGTTGATCACGTCGGTCAGCTTCTGCGGCTGCCCGTCCACGGCGGCGTCGTACAGTGGCGAGCTCGCCGGGATGACCACCGTCTCCTCGAACACCCACATCTGCACCTGCTCCTCAAACAGCTCCGGGTGGTCACGCGTGTTCTCCGCCACGATCTTGGCAATCGTCGAGCCCCAATTGCCCGACCCGATCACCGTCACCTTGTGTCTCTTCGCATATGCCCCCAATGACGTAGTCGCGGCGGCCATGGCGGCGGGCGACGTCAAGGTCGAGATTGAGTATGTGCGAGCGCGTGCGGAGCAGAACGGCGCCAGGAACAGACGGCAGGCAGCTCGAGATCGGAGGGCACCAGTGCACGCCGTCAACATAAAGTCCTTTCACCAGACTTGGTGTCTCGTGCCAGTCGTTGAGAAAGCAACTTGTTGGGGAAGTGGTGTATTAGAGGGGGGCAGAAATCGTCGGCCACGCTGACCGCCTTCTTTTAGGGCTTACCGAGGAACTGGCTTGCATATGCAGACAGCTACGGGTTGGGGGCATGTGAAGCATGTAGCAGCTCTTTATTTTTGGTCGCTTGTCCCGTCCTTGTCTTTTGGAACTTATTTTACCTAATCTATCCCCCTTCTCTATCTATTTCCTATTTCGTCAAGACGCGTACTGAATCGTTCACTGCACTTTCCTCTTTGGCGCCACTAAGATACATCGCCACAATGCCAGTGTTCTCGGTTACGTTGACACGCAGGCGGCCCGACAGACTAACGTTCTTGTTGAGCTAATTCGCCGTACGTCTCAGGATCAGACCTTTCGGTAGCATCGGACGTTGCAGTGTATATATGTACAGAGCGTATGTGCACACGCCCAATGGCGCTCTTCGTGCGCCCGAGTCTGCGCTGAAAAAGTCGTGGCATCTCTCCTTACGTCACTACCCCAGAACGGATCCGGAAGGCTGGGGCGCTGGTCGTAGCTGCCCCGCGCTAGCTCCCACTGTAATTGCCTCAACATCTCTTTTGCACACAAAGCCTGACTGCAAAATGGTCGATCTTGCTGACATTAAGATGGCCGCCTGTACTTAAGCTGCACCTCACCTCTTTTCTTTTTTTTTTCGTCATCGTCGCCTCGCCCGTCCCTATCCTGATGCATGCACCATAGAGCACCATTCTCTAAACGGTCCGATTACAGAGCTTCATGCGGGCCTGTCCAGCGGCTCCACCCGCCGCGTTACTCATTTAGCAGGGCTTTCGGCGCAGGCCCAAATCCTGCCTCTTCTTCTCGTCATGATCCCCAAAACAATGACGTCCAGCGAGGTCTACCTACTGCCGCTCAACGACGATGGCTCGCCCCAGGTCGGTGGTCACGAGTACATCTACCTTGCCCCCACATCCGACGCCCCCATCACCATACGCTTCGCCATCGAGGGCAGCTCTAGCATTTGCCGCTACGGCAGTCTCTGGGTCAATATCCCAGAGAAGGGGGAAAAGTTCTGTCGCGACCAGTTTCGTGAATTCAAGTAAGTATCCGTCTGCAGCTGGCCCAGTCAGGAATGTTGCCGCCTGCCCCGGCCTCTCCTCCCCCCGCATAGCTAACCAAACCCCTCGACCTACTCTAGGCTGATTGCCGACTTCCACCGCACCATCCATGTCAATGTCACGATCTACCAGGCTGGCGCCTATGCCTTTTACACCACATACGCCGCCCTTCCGGAGCTGTCAACCACCCTGCCCGAACGAGGCGCCGCCCCACCCAAGAAGAAGCAGACACCCCTCTATTACATCGATGTCGCCCCGCGCCTCCTCCTTGACAACCGGCCGTTGCCGCTCGAGGCTCTGTCCGTATTCTCCGTAATCAGCAAGTTCATGGGCCGCTACCCCGATGACTGGAACCGTCATTTGCGCGGCATCAGTGACCGCGGCTACAACATGATCCACTTTACTCCCCTCCAGGTCCGTGGCGAGTCCAACTCGCCCTACAGTCTATACGACCAGCTCGGCTGGGACCCGGCATGCTTCCCCAATGGCGAGAAGGACATCAAGAAGCTGGTCCAGAGCCTGGAAAAGGACCACTCTCTCCTCAGCCTCACCGATATCGTCCTGAACCACACCGCCAACAACAGTGCCTGGCTGCTCGACCACCCCGAAGCCGGCTACAACCTCAAGACGGCCCCCCACCTCGAGAGCGCCTACCTTCTCGACGCGAAGCTCATGGAGCTCAGCTGTCGCCTAGAAGAGTTCGGTTTGCCGACGGTATTGCGCGACTCCGACGACCTCATGCGGCTGATGAATGCCATCAAGTCGGAATGCATCACTGGCATCCGTCTCTGGGAATACTACGCTATCAACGTCGAGCAGAACGCCAGCCGCGCCGTTGACAGCTGGGTTCGCGGCGACGTCTTCGTCCCACATGCCTTCTCCGACCCAGGCGGCCTCGACTTTTTAAAGAAGCCCGACCCCAAGGTACAGGTCGATTTCATTCAGAAGCACGCTCTCCTCGGCACCGACCGTCTCGGCGAGCGTTACCGCCGGTGCATCGATCCCCAGGTAGCTGCTGCCGTCCTTGGCGCTGTCCTCGGCGACTTTGAGAAGACAGACGATATAGAACAGACAAAGGAGGTAGCAGACGAGAGGAAGAAGCTTGCTCACGACAAGATGCTGTCCATCATCGACGCGCTCAATGTGCCTTTTTACGCCGAGTACGACGCAGACTCAGCCGAGATTCTGCAGCAGCTTTTCAACCGCATCAAGTACTGCCGGCTCGATGAAAATGGCCCAAAGGAGGGAGCTATTGGCCCCTACTCGCCCCTTATT
This sequence comes from Leptographium galeiforme, assembly GCA_004028395.1. NCBI lineage: Eukaryota > Fungi > Ascomycota > Sordariomycetes > Ophiostomatales > Ophiostomataceae > Leptographium > Leptographium galeiforme. The sequence continues at coordinate 68,607 of RQWE01000041.1, forward strand.
GAGACATACTTCACACGACTGCCGCGTAACGAGAAGACGGCCAAGTTTGGTATTGAGGAACTCGTTCTCGTCAATAACGGCTGGGTCTGGGGGGGCAATGCTATGGTCGATAACGCCGGTGACCAATCCCGGGTGTATCTGCTGCGGCAGGTCATCGTCTGGGGCGACTGTGTCAAGCTGCGATATGGAAGCGGTCCGTCCGATAATCCATGGCTGTGGGAACACATGACGAATTACGCACGCATGTTGGCCACCTACTTTGCCGGATTCCGGATCGACAACGCCCACTCTACGCCCATCCACGTGGCCGAGCACATTCTCGACGAGGCCCGCTGCATAAATCCCAATCTGTATGTCGTCGCTGAGCTCTTCACCGGCTCCGAGGACATGGATTACATCTTTGTGAAGCGTTTGGGCCTGTCTTCCCTTATTCGTGAAGCCATGCAGTCATGGAGCACGTCGGAGATGAGCCGGTTGGTGCATAGGCACGGCGGCCTGCCTATTGGCAGCTTCGATCTCGACGAGCGGACGCGCTCGGACAGCAAGCCCGCAAACGGCGAGAACGGAGATGCCACTGGCGCTGACAACGTTGGCGACGAGGAGGACGAAAGCTGCGACCTCTTCCGAGAGATCATCCACCACATCCGACCCGTGCCCGTCCAGGCTCTCTTCATGGATTGCACGCACGACAACGAGGTCCCTGCCCAGAAGCGTGACCCCCGAGACACTCTGCCCAATGCGGCCCTGGTGAGCATGTGCTCTACTGCAACGGGTAGTGTCATGGGCTACGACGAGATCTACCCGCGACTCGTCGACCTTGTCAAGGACACACGTTTGTACACGTCCGAGTCCTCGACGAAGCCCGTCAAGATCGGCAGTGGCCGTAACGGCATTGGCGGCATCAAGAAACTACTGAACCAGATCCACGTCCTAATGGGCAAGGATGGCTATGCCGAGACGCACATTCACCACGAGGATCAGTACATCACGGTGCACCGCGTCCACCCGGAGAGCCGCAAGGGATACTTCTTGATTGCCCACACCGCCTATCCCGGCTACGGGAACGGTAATGGTGCGTTTAGCTCCGTGAACCTCGCCGGCACGAGAGCGCGCCATCTCGGCAGCTGGACGTTGGAGGTGGATGCCAGCGACGAGGCCACCAAAACGGTCCTGGATGACAAGAAGTATCTTAGGGGGCTTCCCAGCCGTGTTGTCGATCTTCCGGGGATCCGCATGGACGTGAATGCTGGTGGCACCGTCATCACCGTCCGAGAAAAGTTTCCCCCTGGCAGCATCGCGTTGTTTGAAACCTGGATCCCCGCGGCCGAGCACTCGTCTGGTCTGGATACATATGTGACCTCGGGGGCCAACGATGCCTTTGGTAGCCTCAGCTTGGTCGACCTCAACTTTGTCCTGTACCGCTGCGAAGCGGAAGAGCGGGACTCGAGTGGCGGCAAAGATGGTGTCTACACCATCCCCGGGTACGGCGCGCTCGTATATGCCGGTTTGCAGGGCTGGTACAGTGTTCTTCAGAACGTGATGCGTGACAACGATCTGGCCCACCCCCTATGCGAGAACCTACGTGACGGTCAGTGGGCGCTCGATTACATTGCCGGCCGTCTGGAACGCATGTCCGAGAAGGACGACTACAGCAGTCTGGCTGAACCGGCGGCCTGGTTCAAGGAACGCTTCGACGCAATTCGCAGTATTCCGGCCTTTCTTCTACCTCGCTACTTTGGCCTCATCATGCGCTCAGCCTACCAGGCCTGTTTGGACCGCGCAATCGGCCTCTTGGCCCCTGACGTCCGGGACGGCCAGTGGTTCGTTAAGAGCCTGGCATTGGTCAGTGTGCAGCAGACCGGTCTCGTCAACTCAGGCTCGCTGTATCCCAACAGACTTGTGCCTTCGTTGGCCGCTGGCCTACCGCACTTTTCCGTCGAATGGGCCCGCTGCTGGGGGCGAGACGTGTTCATCTCCATGCGGGGTCTCTTTCTCGGTACTGGCAGATTCGCCGAGGCCAAGGAACACATTTTTGCATTTGCCAGCGTGCTAAAGCACGGCATGATTCCGAACCTTCTCAGCTCGGGGAACAATCCTCGGTACAACGCTCGCGATGCCGTCTGGTTCTTTTTGCAATGCGTTCAGGACTACGTTAAAATGGCCCCCGACGGCGAGGACCTGCTGAAGCTCAAGGTAAAGCGGCGCTTCCTCCCTAACGACGATGTCTGGTTCGACGTTCAGGACCCTCGCGCCTACGCACACGAGAGCACAATTGAGGACGTGATTCAAGAAGCCCTGCAGCGACACGCTACTGGTTTGTCCTTCCGAGAGGCCAATGCCGGACCAGGACTCGACATGCAGATGAAGGACGAGGGCTTCAACATTGAGGTGCATGTGGACTGGAGCAACGGCCTTATCTTTGGCGGTAACCAGTCCAACTGCGGCACCTGGATGGATAAGATGGGCGAGAGCGAGCGGGCCGGCTCCAAAGGCGTCCCTGGCACGCCACGCGACGGCGCGGCGGTGGAGATCTCCGGATTGCTGTACAGCACGCTTGTTTGGGTGGACAGCCGACACGCGACCGGCGGATATGCGTACGAGGGGGTCAAGAAGGCAGACGGCACGGCTGTGACGTTCAAGGCATGGGCAGGGCTAATTCGTGATAACTTTGAGCGCTGCTACTACGTACCGCTGAAGCCGACCGAGGACGACAAGTACGATGTAAATGCCCGCATCATCAACCGGCGCGGCATTTACAAGGACCTGTACCGGTCCGGCAAGGAGTACGAGGACTACCAGCTGCGGCCCAACTTCACCGTGGCCATGACGGTGGCGCCGGATCTATTTGTTCCGGAGCACGCAATCGAGGCGCTCTGCGTGGCTGATAAGGTGTTGCGCGGGCCCATGGGCATGGCGACTCTTGACCCGGCCGACCTCAACTATCGGCCGTACTACATCAACGGCGATGACAGTACCGACTTTGCGACGTCCAAGGGCCGCAACTACCACCAGGGCCCCGAGTGGCTGTGGCCGACTGGCTTCTTCCTCCGGGCGCTGCTCAAGTTTGACCTCGGTCGGCGTTCGGCCGAAGACACGGAGGGCCAGACGGAGGCCTTCCAGCAGGTCACACGGCGGTTGATTGGGTGCAAGCATCAGATTCAGGAGAGCCCTTGGGCTGGCTTGACAGAGCTGACGCAAAAGGACGGCGCATACTGCGCTGACTCGGTAAGTTGTCTGGTCTTTTGGCTGCCGACTTGTACTAACTCATGCAGTCCCCGACGCAAGCCTGGTCAGCCGGTTGCCTCATTGATGTGTACATGGATGCCGCGGCAGAGCAGCGGAAGCGCAAGGCTAAGGCGCTGCCCGCTTTTTGAAGAAGCTGGTTACATGACTTGAGCGTTGGATATATACAGCATGAAGAATACGCATTGCTTCCATTTCCCCATTTCTTTGTTCGAAACAAAGCGCCGAACAGCGCATAGTTCTACATATATTGCCATTGATAAACCAAACTATAAGCCTGCACAGACGAGACCCAACGTAGTATGATAGAAATGGAAGTGGGAACACGGTAGAGTATCACCAATCGAGCGAGACATGGAAAGCGAAACAGAAAATGCATGAGAACCCAACCGCATGCCATCCTTTTAACCCGTCACAGAACAACAGATGAGTGCCATGTCATCTCCTGGCCGAGGCCAGTCGATTGACATGGCCCAAAAATCGTATACATGACATGACAAGAGCCCTTGTCGCCGAACGCCGCAGGAAAACCACCGCCCCATGAAAGATAACAGAACAACCGGGAGCGAAAATAGATGAGAACACGCGAGAAAACGAGATTAAGAATTTTTCTGCCCTCGTGGCAGCTCAAAGAAGCCTCCGCCGCTGTGCCGACTGCTCCTTTTCGGCTTCGTAGGCATTCGGGTTTGCCGGGGCGAACACACCGGGTTGCGGGTGGACATCGGGCTGCGACTGTGCACCAGGAAGACCGCCAGTGGGGCCAGTGCTGGAGCGAGCAGCGAGCGACTTGCCAAGAGCGTACTGGCGGTCCTTGTTGCGCAGGTAGCGGCGGCGCCAAACGGCGGCACCGAACCAGATGCCGGCGATGGCAACGACGACAACGACAATGAAGATGACCCATCGCCAGTGCGTGGAGAGCCTAGACGGAACAAGTTAATAGGGGTAAGGAAAGAAGAGCGGAAGCGACAGGGCGGGAAGCCCACGCACCATTCCTGGCCGCCAGTCTCGCCGTTCGAGGAGCCGGAGCTGGAGCTGTTGGAGCCGGAGCTGGTGGAGGAGCTCGAGGCGGTGTTGGTGCTAGAGGAGGAGGCCAGGCTGTTCGCAGCGTTGGCGGTACAGAAGCTGTTGAACCAGGTTTGGATGCTGGCTAGACCGTTGGACTCGGTGACGCAGGCATTGTCGCAGACGCCAGCCGTGCCGGTGCTAAAGGGAGTGAGATACGAGTTGCTGCAGAAACACGAGGCGTAGTTCGCGAGGGCCGCGGTCGAGACGGCCGGGGGGACGCAGGCGCCGTTGGCATCGTACAGGTGGCCGCAGAGCGTCGCACACGACGGCAGGGTCGAAAACGGGACAATCGTGGTTTCCGCTGTGATCAGAGGTTAGCGAGGCCCAAGGACAGGGGCGCGCAGACATGGGGTGGGAGGACTGGTGTCCGACGGACCCATTGAGAAAATGCGTGCAGCCGATGAGGCTGTGTGTTTTCCGCTGGTAAAGGTCCGAGGCGATGGTGCGTCTTAGGATCCGGTAGAGTCGGGAGATGAAGAGTTTGGGCGCGTCGAGATAAAGGTCGGAGATGTTGGAATTCGAAGCAGAACGGATGGCGAACGAAAGCCAGGTGTTGCCCAGGAGTCGATGCCGGTCGCCGAGATTTGGGAGGCCGCAAATCCCCAAGCCGTGTTGCCTAGACAGGAAAGGAGACGCGCGGGAAATTCCAAAACGAGAGCCGCAAAAGCCAAAACGGGGCCTGGCAGCAGCGGGAGATGAAACGCGAAAAGCGAGCGGACGCCCTAAACGTAAGAAGGCGATCGTGTGTGTGCGTGGTTGTTCGGGCTTATTTTTCGCTCCCTTTTCTGGCCAGAGTTGGTTTGAAGGTGATGACGAAGAGGGTACGAGTAGTACGAGTGACGAAGGCCAGCAAGGGAAAAAGTGGATGGTCGATAGGAGCGGTGCGCTACACCGTAAGCAGATAGCAAGCGGAGGAGGGAACGAGAAAAATACCAAAAACCTCGTATTTATTATTAGTAATATTTGCTCCGTACATACGAGCACGAGTACTTCGTACTCCATACTCGTAGCAGTAATTTGGGGCAGGGGACCGGCGACCGGTGGAGTCCCTAGCGTCTCATCCGACAGGACTTGTTGCCCTGTTGGTTGGTCTAGGGCCAATCCCCCAGCGAACGCCTACATACGAGACGCGTACTAATAGCGAGACATTCAGCAGAGTCCTTTGCCCTAGCTCAACAAACCTGCCACGCGTCCTCCCCCGCGCCTGTCAGATTCGGGAGGTTTCTGGCCGCCCCGACCACTGGAAGCGAGAAATACGAGTACGAGGTCGGTCGGGACGGAGAAAGACATGCCCCCTTTGGGTTACAAAACGAAGTGTGGCACAAACTGTACGACGTACGACGTACGAAAGAGGACGCTTCAGAATGAGAGATGCCAAAACGGCCCCGCCAACATCGGGCAGACACGTGAGGCGAGGCTGTCGTCACAAGGAGAGCGGCCCTATCTTATCTTACAGTGCTCACCGGCGGTATCACGTGAAGTAAGCCGGCAAAATCATAAATTTGGTTGCAGTGAGACTAGTAGCGGCAACCATTCCATTGGCTGCCCACACCTCACACATGCGAGCCCTGGCTGGCAATCATGGAATTTGACTGTTTGCCCGACAAAGTGCCGTACGGACCCTGTGAGTCTGCCGCAGTGAAGCCAGCGTTGGGATTATGGTAGTTGTCCATCCAACGACTGATCTCAGCGGCCGGCGAGGACGCGCCCTTGCCGGTGGTATCCGTCAACGTGGTCGTGTCTCAGTTGGGTCAGCTCAACGTGCCAAGACATCGATGGGAAGCTGGCCTTCACGCACCCGTTTGTCCGCTATCCGCCATGAGAATCTTGAAACGGCCAAGGCGCGCAATACGATGCAAGTCGCTAGTCGATATGTGATTTAAAGTGGAAGAGAAGTTGGCGTAATGTGGCAGCACAGCTCACAAGGGCATCGCGGCTCGGCACGGAGACGACGAGAATGCCAGCTTTTATATTTGGCCCATCTCGCTTGCGACTGCCTTGGCATCGTCTTCCTCCTAGTGCTTGACTCGGCCTTATCACGGCCAGTACTGCTCGCGGCAGGCAAGGCTTATGTGTCACCGCATGTCGTCAACTCAACCCTCACCGACGCTGGCGCAGCCGGTGTGCCAGGATGCCAGACTTTCCGCATGTTTGGTGCTTGCTACGCTGCCGAAGTCATGGTGGCACGCGCTGCGACGTACTCGTGATGGAGTTGATTGGTGGGGTTTACTGGCGCACAACGCAGCACCTTCCTTCGCGGCTGTGAGCAAAGTTGCTGTCCGCATCGCGCTGGTGATACCAAATATGCATCAGAGAACGACAGTATGAGGGGCAGCTCTCTCCAGTCTTCCCCGCAGGGTAAGTGCAAAGCACACGCAAGGGCGGCCGGAATGTCGCCCGTTGGGTGTCACACACTTCGGTTCGACGCTGCTGGATTCGTCGGCGATGGGAGAGCCGGCCCTACCGCGACGAGACGGGTATGTCATACATGATAGAGCGTGTACTGGGTGGTTTGGCGCTGCACGGTATTAAAATACCGCCTTCCGGCACGTTTTGTCGTCTGTTCGAAAAGCCGTGCATGATGTAACGGAGGCGACTGGCGGGGACACAATCGCGTGCGCACCGGCTGCAGGTGGAGGAGCAGCGGTGGCACATAGATGCAGGCGGTGGCGGGCGCCATAAAAGGTAAATTGCTCATCTGAGCATGCCGTCAGCAGGGCTGTTTCACCTCGCCGGTTCCTAGTTCAAGCCAGCCCACAGACTGGATGCCCGGAAAAGTAAGGGAGCCAGGGGCGGGAGCTTGTGGCACCGAGCCGGTCAACCGCCGGCATACGTGGTCCACCCTTGTCTGGAGGTCTTTGGCGAGCAAATATCCTGCATGTGATGCATGGCGCGATGCCGCATTGTCCTTCCCATCCGGGAGGTGGGCCGGTGGCACTTGACGTATCGTTCTCTGCTCTCCCGCTCGCCTACTGTAGTAGGTAGATGCCGTGCGATAGGTAGAGATACGGACGGCCACGGAAGCGATCACATCCAAGACAGATCACTGCCCAGATCGGGTAGCAGGTGGTGGTAGTCGAACATGTTCAGCTGCATGGCCAAGAAGGACGGTGAAGTGTCGAGGTCGTCGAAGAGGGGTGCTGGCGTGGCCAGCGTCATGGCCGGCGGCACCGCATCATTGCCATTGATGGCGCTCGTAGATGGGGTCGGGATTAGGCCGGGAGCCGGGCCGGGGTCCGAGGTGGTCGGGTGGCGAGGTGGGAGGTCGTTCTGCCAAAGGGCACGCAGGGCTTGAAACTTGCGGATCACAAAGCCGGCCAGGCTGTTCTCATCGCTGGCGGGGACAGAGGCCGGCAAGTTCGGCGCACCATCAGACCGAGGCGCCGGCTGTATGTGGACGCTGCGAGAGATATTCGGGGCCCGTGGCGTCATGATGCGGCGCCAGGCCTGGAACACTTCGATGAGGTGGTCCATCGTCTGCATCAGATCGACAGTGTTACGTACTGCGTCCGTGCTCCAGAAGGGGTCGCGCAGCGTAGATAGCTTGTGGAGGCAGACGCAGACATAGATGATGTGGCAGACAGAGCCACAGGGAAGATAGAGGTAGTGGTCCGGGGGATAGTTGAAGAGGGCGTCAAAAGACTGACGGACGGAATCGAAGCAGCGCTGGTAGATGGCGAAGCGGCCGAGGTCGAGGACGGTACCCACCGTGGGACGCATGAGGGCAGACTCGTGGATGGTGAGGCAGGTGTAGTGGTACAGGTTGTGGGTGGTGACTGGAGTGTTAGCTTTGCAAGTGTGGCTTCGAATACGTCCCTGGAAACTCACAATTTCCCAGCGCGGCCGGATCGTCAATGATGCTGTCAAGGTGTCGCTGGGCCACCTCGAGAAAAGCGGGGGGGATGGCGGACACGGTCGGACCGTGTTCGCTGCTCACGACGGCGGGGGTGCAGGAGGAGTGGCTTCCCCAGGCTGCCGACCGACGCAGCCGGTTGTTAAACAAGCGCATTCGAATGTGGCGAACAAAGACGGCATCCTGGGCCGGCTGGTCGGGACCACCCGCGGCAAGGTAAGTGAGGCACTCCTCGAGGTAGGGTGACCATCGGAGGCCGTCAGGCATGTGTGGAATGCTGGAAGAGGCATTGAAGACGGCCAGGGCGGCGCGGCGTTCCTCGAGGGTGCGTTCGCGCTTGAGAAGGGCCGGGGGCATTCCGCGAATGGCAACGGGAGGTACGAAGCGCGTGGACGAGGTCGTGCCAGGCGCAGTCGACGCTGTCGTGGCATGCGGAAACAGCGGAGGCGGGAGAGTGAGGCCGAGATCCCAGGCAATAACGACGGATAGCTGAGCGGTCAGGACAGCAAAGGACCGCCCAACGGTCGGCAGGACGTGAGGCCAGGTCGCCAACACGACCGTGCCCTGCAGCAGGTCCAGACTGCGCTCGCCCGCGGCCACGATGCGGTCCTGCAGCTGGCGAAATGCACGTCCACCGAGACCGGCCCGGCATTCGACGGTCGGTGAGGCGACACTCATGATGCACAGCCAAAGGAAGGGGGCGTCCCGGCGCAGTTGCTCGGCCGTCATGGAGGATGGCAAGTGAATGAGCGGTTCGAGTGGCTGATAGTTAGCAAAAGGTCGGTTCAAGACATGAAAGCACTCGACAGAACCCACCAACATGTTGTCTCGGAACCGACGATAAACGGCTTCTGCTTCAGCTGTCGTCGGGCCTTGGGCGTCGCCGCTCGCGACGGACGCGGCTGGCATTTGCGTCGTTGGCGCTGGTGGCAGGGTCTCGTTCGAGCCCGTAGACGCCTTAACGCCGCCTGCCGCGCTGCCATCGTCCGGCGAGAGCCCCTGTGTCGTCCGCAGCAGGTCAACCAGGTCACTAATCTTGGCCTCCAGCCGCTGCGTTCTTGTGCCCGTCCGCCGTGGCCGTACTACCCGCGTGGCTGTGGCCGGCGGAATCGACGACACACACGACTTCTTGAGGCGGTGGCATCTTTCCAGTCAGTCTTTGGGAATTGACAAAAACACAATTGACAAAAAGATAAGGCTAGCACATAAAACTCACCTTTGACAGCCGCCGTCGTTGTGTGGGATGCACTTGCATTTGATCCGCACGCAATTGACACACGCCTTGCTCCGTCGCGTCGCGCCTGCGGCGTTTTCGCTTGGGGTCGAGCCGTCGGGCGTTAGGTCCATCACGTTTTGCACAGGAGAAAAAGTCGGCAGTCCGGCAGTCAAACTGAGGAAAAATAGAATGGAATCCAAATGAACCTCGTCAGCAAGCCCAGTGCGGCACAATTCTAGCCCGTTCCAGCTGAAGCAGGCACGTCAAGGGAAGGTGCGGTTGGCGATGTCGACGGGACAGGACAGAAAGAAAACCTCAAAATGCGGCGGATCCGGTACTGATTTTGCGCTTTTCCGTCTCCGGTTCCTGTTAAGGCAGACCAATCACAGGGTGACTTGGCGCGAAAAGTATCTAAAACCGGTCCATAATGGCCCAGAACGGCTAAATCAAATAACTAGGGCGCCGATCAAATTTCCCGGCTCCGGCTGCTCATATGCCTTGTTTAAATCGTAGAGCGTCTCACACTGCACTTTTAAAGTTATTGCATTCTGATCGGTTATTTAAGCTCCATGAGCTGCCCATATGGTTTTTGGTTTTTGGCACGCGTCCATAACTAGCCGCAGCCATGAGCGAAACCGTCACAGCGACTACACCGGCAACGCCAAGAGATGCCCCGGACGAGAGTCCCCGTGCGGAGGTGCAAGACAGTGAGACCAGCGGCGATGTGCTTAACAAAGGCGCCGAAGAAACTACGGATCCCGACACGTTTGGTATGAAGGGCACGACGTTGGTCGTATTTCTCACCAGCCTTTCGCTCGCGGTTTTCCTCATCTTGTTGGACTCCTCGATCGTGTCGACGGTGCGGCTCCTGTTCTTCCTGAAGCATCAATTGCCACATTGAATGCACCACTGACGGGCAGGCCATTCCAAAAATCACTGACGAGTTCCACTCGCTAGCCGACGTCGGCTGGTATGGCAGTGCCTACCAGCTGGGGAGGTTCGTCTCTTTGCCCCCCCCCCCCCCCCCCCCCCCACTCGTCTTCATGTTAACAGTGGCAGCTCCACTTTGCAACCACTGACGGGCAAGATGTTCATCAACTTTAGCCTCAAGGTACGATTCGTCCCTTTATTCTCCATGGTGGGCTTGCGGGCCTTGTCTGATTATCTAGTGGACATTTATTGCTTTTTTCTTCGTCTTTGAGCTTGGCTCGGCTCTCTGCGGCGCCGCCCAGTCGTCCAACATGCTCATTATCAGCCGCGCCGTTGCCGGTGCCGGCGCTTCGGGACTTATCAATGGCGCTCTCGTTATGCTGGCGGCAGCTGTGCCTCTGCAGAAGCGGCCTCCCCTAATGGGGGCAATGTTGGCAGGTGGGTGCACTCTTCCCCTACTCCATCTTTGAGTCTGTCTCTCTATCTCTTTTCTAACACCCCTCCCACGCCCAGTCGGCCAATTCGGAATCGTCCTCGGCCCCCTCATCGGTGGCGCCTTCACCACTGGGTACACCTGGCGATGGTGTAAGTCTCTTGCCTCTCCCACCCCTTCCCCCCCTGGCTAACTCTTTCCGCCAGGTTTCTACATCAACCTCCCTCTCGGCCTCATTGTGGCTGTCCCTCTCATTCTTCTCCATATCCCCGAACAGATACACAAGGATCCCCCTCTTGTCGCGCTGCGCTCGATTCACCGCCGACTCGACCTGGTCGGCTTTGCCCTCTTCGCTCCTTGCATTGTCCAGCTGCTACTCGCCGTCCAATGGGGTGGAAGCAGATATCCCTGGCACTCCGCACACATCATCGGCCTCTTTTGTGGTTCCGGAGGCACTTTCATTGCCTGGTTCGCCTGGAACTACTCTCGTGGCAAGAATGGGCTGCTCTCTTTTCCCGTCATCCGCCGCACCCGTGTCTACATGAGCGGCCTATGCTACGTCTGTCTGACCATTACTGCCTTTGGCGCCGCCTACTTTCTGCCGATTTATTTCCAGGCCGTCAAGGGTGTCACCGCGGTCATGAGTGGTGTCTACATGCTGTCGGGTATTCTACCGCAGGTCGCCTCTGGTATTGCTGGGGGTCTTTTAGGTAAGTCTTATTTTCACCCCGCTTCTCCGTCTTTCTTTGTTAGTGATTTTATCTTTGATTTTTTTTTGTCCCCTTCTCTCTCTTTAACACGCTCAGTACCCAAAGTTGGCTACGTGCCCCCTTTCGTCATCTTCTCTGGCACTCTTCTCGCCATCAGCAGCGGTCTTTTCGGCCTTTTCCAGCCCGATACCTCCACCGGGAAGTGGGTGGGCTTCCAGATCTTGTCCGGCGTCGCCCGTGGTTTCGGTTTTCAGATGGTGGGTTCTATGCCCTCTCCTTCTCTTTCTGACTGCTGACTCATTACCCTAGCCCGTGGTTGCCGTCCAGCACTGCACCACTCCAGAAGAGCTGTCTGATGGTATGACCTTTGTCGTCTTCTGCCAATACATTGGCCCCGCCGTCTTCTTGAGTATCTTCAACACCGTATTTGACAGCAAGTTGCGCGACCATCTCCGCCAACTCGTGACCGACATCGACCCTGAGGAAATCATCGCCGCCGGCGCCACTGGCTTCCGTCAGATAGTAAGCAGCCACGACCTACCCGGCGTCCTGAAGGCCTACTCCGACAGCCTTGATGTCGTCTTTTACATAATGGCCGGGGCTGGCTGCTTCGTCTTCTTTTCCGGCTTTGGCATGGGCTGGAACGAGCTGTCCAAGACGTACGTGAAGCCAACCGGCTCCGTGACGTCCGAATCGGCGGCCGAAGAAAAAGTGTTGAAAACTGAAGTGTAAAGGGTTTCAGGATAATATTTAGGCCATCAAATTGGCGTGGTGTGCTGTGCTCAAAATGTCCTTCTTTTTTTGATTCTCTTGACGCGTGGCACATACCAAAGATTTAGATTTATATAGAATACCATCCACTCACAGTCCCCGCTGCTTAGCAAGCCGCGCTTTCGTCGTCGCTGCCACCACCTCCTCGTCGTAGATGCCCGTAACGCTCGGATGGACCGCCACAGCCTGGGCCCACTTCCAAAACTTTGGCGCCTGGGCCGGCAACGCTTTCAGCAGCGATGCCGGATAGATGCCGCGCTTAGACAGCGTCACCAGCCGCACCACAAACGAGCCCGTGAGCACCTCGGCCAGCGTGAGGCGGGCGCTGCCACCGAAAAAGGGCTTGCCAGCCGAAGTGGAGTCCAGCAGCGGCTCCAGCTCCTTCGCTGCGGCCGCAACAAAGGTGGTGGCCAGCGCCTCCTCCTCGGCAGTCGTCTTAACGCCGCCGAGCTTGAAAATGGACGACTGCACTTTGCTGAAAAACGTGTCGACAAAGAAGGCGATGCGCGCGCGGACGAGTGCACCGTCGGGACTGTTGGAAGCCGGCAGCAGAGGAGCCGCGCCGGGGTAGGCGTCGGCCAGAAACTGGGCGACAATGGCCGACTCAAGAATGATCTGGCCGTTGAAGCTGAGCGCCGGCACCAGGCCACGCGGGTTGACGTCCAAGTACCATGGCTCGCGAGGGGTGTCGAGGTCAATGATGACCTCTTCAAAGGGAATGCCAAGTTCCGCGAGAGCAATGTGAGCGCGATGCGCCCCTAACGTCAGGTCAGTAAATAGACTCGTGGATTTCTGTCACTTGTGTCATGTTGCCATTTTGCCATTCTGCCGTTCTGTTCTGCATTTTTTTTATGCTCGGCATATCCCTTTGTTTTACTTACAAGGGCACCGATGGTTGGTGTACAGAATCAGCTTGTCGGCCATGGCGTTGTTCAGTAACGTGATTGGAAGTGCACTTCTGTCGCTAGCAGTTCAACCCTACAAACTACTTCTAGAAACCCTGCTATTATATATGCCCACTCGGACTCCGGCGGAAAGTAGAGTGGTCGCAGGGCCCATTCGCGGCAGGTCGCACCATCGATTGCGACGCTGTTGATTTCAAAGCAGTGGACACAACGCCCCGCATGACGCAAGATAGCGAAGCGGGTAGCTCTGTAATAATAATACTCCGTACTGTACTTGTACGGTTCAGTAACAGCGCGTCGCCATTAGACGGACAATGCGCAATATGGTACTTCTCAAGGCAGACTCACCACCTTCTTGCTCATCAGCCCGCATTCCAACCGGGAGAACTATCTTACAAATCAATAAAGCACTTGGTATCCAGATAAGAAAGCACACCAAAATGACAGCTCATCGTGGCGATCCTAAAAGCAGGTAACGATGCCAGAGCACGGTTCCTAGCGAGAAGGGGAAACACATCAAATCCAGCAGGTTGTCCACGTCGCTGTTTATCGTCCACGCCAGTATCTGGCGCGATTCTGCTCGTCCAAGTTGATACCGTCTCCCCCTACTACCTCGTCTCCTTCAGTACAGCTGATATCCGTGGTCGCTTTTGAGTTCCAGACCGGCGATTCCGGCCCTGAGAGCATCAAGCTGGGGCGTCAGCAACAGCCGCTGGCTGGTACTATTGCCATGCCCACCCAGCCGCCACACCTGCGTCTGTACCTCGTGCGCCGCCCGGCTGATAGACGCTACCGACACTCCGGCGTACGGCGCCTCCGGCCGTGGCCATGCGAGCCCGCTGCGCCGTAGCGTCCGCAGAAGGATCCCCAACAGCACCGCGTCTGCATCTGCCTCTCCGTTGTCGCCCGCGGCGTCCCCGTCCCGGATCAACGAGTCTACCGCACCGTGCAGCAGGTCCAGCGCTTTTCCAATCGCCTGCTGGCGCTGCGCCTCAATGTCCTGCACAATGCGTGCCCGCAGAGGCAATCCCGCCAGGGTCGCCGGGAACGCTCCCGTTCCGTGAGTCGCCGCCACCCGCGTCGCCTCTCGGAAGATGTCATCCTGCTGGAACACGTATGCCACGTAGATCCACAACGCCAGGTCACGTCCGCTTCGCGTCGGAATGCCTCGCCGGTACAACGTACTGACCCACCGCTCTGCGTACACATCAACAGCCTCCTGCAGCCGGAACCGATCCACCACCACTGCAATGCGCGCCAGCGTGTCCAGGTCCACCGCCCGCGACACCCGCTCGCCTCCGCCGCGGCCGTGCACAATGTTGAGCACCGCAATTGTCGCCGCCCCGTCTAGGCCCTCCAGTACCACGTGGCGCCGCCCGTCTGCCGTCACGTCCCTGTCTTCCGCTGCCGCTGTCGCAACCGTCTTGCCAGAGCCCCATGCGCCGCCCGCGCTGCTTGCGAAGCGGTCCCGAAAAAAAGGAGACGCCAAGCTCAGGTGCTTGGACGACGCCTTGATCCGCACCTCGGTCGTGTCAACCACTGAGCCATTGGTTTTGGTGTTGCTATCGGCCGCGGCCAAATCTGCCTCCGGCCATCTTGTAAACGGTTCCGACAGCGGTCGCACGATGACCAGCGTGTCCGCGTCCGGATCAATCTCATAGATTTTCGACATGGTCACTTCGGTTTGCTACTGTAAGACGCCGCTTGCTGTGGAATGAAAATGGCACGCCTTGCCTTGCGGCGGTTGCTGCCATGCCAAACTATTTAGCCGACATCCTTGTTTGCTCCGCATTCTTTACTTATGGCGTGCTTTCCGACGAATCACGCAATGGCCACGATCATTTAGTGTTTAGAGCTTTGGTAGCACCCATAACGGCTTTTGACAGACTGCCTTGTGTTCGCAAAAGCTTGTGCAAGTATATTTCAGCTTTAATGTTGACGACCTCAGACTTTGTAGCCGTTTCTACGCGACGGGCGCAATTCGCAACCGATGCACTATCAAGAGAGCGTCAGCGGGCTATTTGCTCCTGTACACGGTCTTGCTCACCAGCAAGCTCGGTAAGTAAGGTACAAAAGGCAAAGCACTCGTCGATAAAATCATTATGCTACGCCCATTGTGATACTGTGCTGGTTGGGGGGGTTTTTTTTTTTTTTTTTTGAACAGATACGCTTCGCGTGAGATTAGTACCGAAAAAAAAATACACAATATGCAGTTTGCTGGAGAGTGCTGTAGCTCTAACGCGCCCCTTCCTTAACGAATATGGACTGCACATCTGCGCCTTCCTCACCTGTAAAAACTTCTTGCTCTATTTTTTCTCGCTGTCACCTGGCTGCGTTCCGGTATTTCTTTTCCTGTGCGTTCTGCCATTTTCCGTGTGCAAGACTCCTTGCCCAAAAACTGATGCCGCTTTCCTCGTGTACTCTCATCAATATCAGCCATTATGGCAACGAGCATTGAAGAAGGGTTTATATATATTACAGCTGCAGCATGGAAAGGCGTCAGTCCTCCTCCTCAAGGTGGTATCCAAAAAAGCTCGCCTCTGGTCCAAATCAGTGAAACTCCTCCATTGACGAGAGTCCCTAAGAGGAGCATAAAGTGGCAACACCCTGCAAAATCGACAGCACCTAAGAGCGATGTTAGCAGCGGCAATGATACCAGCATCTCCGCTCCGATCAAAACTGACAAGCTCCCGGTTTCGGCATCTGGCTCTCTACCGTCAACCAAAAAGCAAAATCCGGGGCCAACGCATGAGGGAAGTCCTTTGAAGGGGGGGTCGGCCAAGGTAAAGTTTATCTCTTAGCATCGAACCGCATGGAGAAGTATTGACAAGCGCACTGCAGAAACTCACCGCTTTGGAAGATGCCCCAGCCAGTACTGATCTGTACAGCGTACCGATGTCACCACTTTCGTCTCGTCGACAGAAAAGCATCATCGCGGGTAACCACACAAGCGTCATCCACCCCAATTTCAGCGGTGCCACCAAAGTTAGCCCTCAGAATATGCAGATAGCCAAGAAGAAGCGCGGCAACCAGAAGCGAGTGCCGAAAAAGTCCATCTTGGACCATCCAGGATTTCCGGAAGCGGAGCTGGAATCCAATATGGAGACTGTTCCGGTGAAGAAAACAGGAAATTCGACAATTGGTGGAAAGGTGAATGCATCTCGGTCCACCACAGCTCAAAAATCCGCATCAAATGGAACTGTACGATCTGTCATTGAATCGATCCAGAGGCAACTTCGCAAGAGAAAGGCGCCCCCGCCAATTATTATCTCCTCTGCTTCAGAATGTAGTCTCGGGGAAGATGAAAGCTACCACGACGACGCAGTTCCGTCTCCGATATCTCTCCCAAAGGAAGCTTCTAATATTCAGGCACCGCACCAACAAGACTTGCCGCCGACAGTTGTGAAAACAGAAAAACAGAAGGATAAGTCCGAGTTGAGAAAAGCTGCACCAGGGCGTGGGCGGGCCAGGGCTGCAGCAATCACAGAGAGAAAGGTGGGAATTAAAAGAAAGCGAAACCTATCCCCAACCATCCATGAGAAAGAAGCAGGCGGATCGGAGGCAAAGAAAACAAAAGTCGAAACTCGGTCGGTGGGGAATCAAGACGCCAAAATTCATGATAACCAACCGCCTAGAGCGCAAGGGGAGCCGAATGCACTGCGCCCAATGGAAATCAGTGACCCATTCGTTGCAATTCGGCATGACCACAGCTCGGTGTCGAATGAGTTCACAACCAGGCTTCTCAATAGTGTACCCCAAACTGGGTACACTGATGCCATGCCCCGCCCAGGACTTGGCAAGGCCATGCCGGCTCCCTCTAGTCAGATCTTGACGCCGAGAGAAAAGGTGTCAGCCCAGGACTTGAATGATATTTCCCGCCAGATGATGCAGACATTTGAAGCCGCCAGCCCCCAACAGACTGCGAGCACAATGCGCAACACACAAGAGAACTCACAGCAAAAGTCGGCAAAAGAGATGTGGCTGGACAAGACAGATCCTTATAGCGAAACCGGCCAGATCATGAGTTATGTCTGCACAGTGAGTGCGTCCGTCAAGATATGTCGTGGAATCATGCTCACAGAATCATGCAGACCATCCTTCGCTTTCTCAAGTCGAAAGAGGCGGCCATCGATGACGTTGCCACCGAATATCACCAGCGTGGACAGGCTGTTATCAAAAACTTCAAAGCTTTACACGATGGCGAGCGAGTCCAGGTTTGTCAAAAATTCGAGGTTTGCCGGGCCGGGTCATTGCGACTTTATGAGGCGGCGTATCGAGACATCCAATTGCACTCTAGCGCACTCGAGAGAATTGATCTGGCTACCGCCGTGGGAGACACTCTCTCTGATGATGTTGTTTCGCGTTTTCGGGCTTTGAAAGCGGGCATACTTCGAGACTGCTGATCTGGTCATTGGGGCGGTGCATTTCCGCTTGACTCCTCGGGATGTCTGCGTTTTTCTGGGCCTCCGGCTCCTACTATGTGGGGAACACTCACGAGAGTCACACCAATATAATTTATCACATCAACGGCTGTGGACACCCTGTTTTTAAATATGCGCGAGAGTTTAATGTCCACCGTCTGTTTGCTTTCCTCACTGTACAGCTGGACGTCCTCACATAACGAGCACGACAATGAGTTACACAGAATCGTTAACTATAGACAGTTCTCCAATCTGAAATGATGTCTTTTGATATGATACACGAATTTCAAACCTCGTCTACGGCGAAGTATGATTTGATGCAGGGCCACTCGCCATTACGGTACGTTTGCTCCTGGCATTATGATGGAAGCTTGGGAGGTCCCGCTTCCCTAGCGTTACCCCTCCACCAAAGTTCTGGGGGCTCTTGTGATTTGAAGCAGCTTGTAAGATATCGTACGCACATCGGGATCGACGCGATCGGTCCCGATAAGCTTATCTATAAGACACCCCAATGAGCTGTTTTCAAACTGCCTGACATGTGCAAGGTGCCGGCAGATCAGCCTTCCCAGTCATTCAGCGTCGACCGGTGTCGCCAAATAATATTGCGAGACCACTATTAGGCGAAAACGGTTCATGTGGATTAGCGCCAGATACGAGTAGAGGCGGCTGTGTCGCCCGGTGTGGCAGTGCGCAGGAAGTGACGACAGCGGGCTTGGCGGATTAGCTCTGCGTGTGTACGCGTACCCCGCAGCGCCGATATGTAAGGCATACGACGTACAGTATGTACGAGTATTAGCTGGCAATCAGGCGGCCTCACTTAGTGGCGAGCTGGCCACTCCCCACAATTAATCCCTTGCCAACGGTACCGGCTGGTTTCTTAGCATACGATCACTGGCACAGCCATTTTCGCCGTCGCACATTCCTCTCACATCTTCCTCTCCGCAAACTTTGTTAATTCTTTAATTCGTCTTAATTACCCTATCTCCCACTCTGATCGCCCAACCCTCCTAGCACGCTCCAGCAAATACCTGTAACGAGACGGCTGCGACGGGAGTTCTCTCTAAAGCCAACGTGATAGCTTTGAAAAGGCGACCTCAATCTAACTCTTCGACATCCATCTCCTACGACTATCCTTTTGCGATCTCAAACTTCGAGCAGTTGCGCGTCAATCTGACTAACGCTGTCGACTTCTCTCTTGATTCCCCTCTGCAGCTGTTGTGCCCGGCCGACGACACGAGACACGAGACTCGAGACGCGAGACAAAGCCGATTGTTCCGAGGATTCTTTATTGGCGGTAGCCAAATTTCCCACCTGCAAGAACACTCTTGACGCCAATACGGACTGAACGCCACTTCTCCCGACAGACTGCCGTGTGCACCTATTCGGTTGACGAACCCGTCTGTTTACTGGGGAGGATACAATGCCCTTTCGCCAACGCCTGGCGCGTCATCTGGGCGATTCTGTAAGCCTGTCTGCCTGTCTTTTCTATCCCGTGGGGCCTCTGCTGCTGGCGCCCCAGGCGTCCCCACCGCGCTAGACCGCCTTATCACCTCCCTTTCTACCCCCCCCCCCCTCTTTTCTTTTACATTGTGTCTTTCCGCCTGTCATCCATCTACCATCGCGGGACGTCAGAGTCCGACGCTGGCTTTGACTAAAAAAAAAAACCAGAAGGCTGCGCCGTCTTCCCCTCCTGGCTGCCTCTGCGTCTCCGCGCCCCTATTCTTCTTCTCCCTCTGCGAAGCCTAAGTTGCTGTCGTCTCGGGGGGCTTTGTTGTCTCCATGCGGGGACGTGGACGTGGTCCCGGGCGGCCTCGTGGCCGAGGTCGTGGGCATGCACGCGGTGGCAGCCTAATGCGACAGGGAATCAGAAGTGCCCCGGGCAGTCTGGCGGCGTTGTCATCATCTGCTCAAGTGATTCGTGGCGCACGCCGCCCGGCCGGCATTTCCCCCATGCGAGCGCGCACAGTTATCTCACTGCGTCGGTCCTCTAGGCTAACAGGTGTTCCATCGCTACAGCTGGCACCGGAACAGAAATACCTCTCTTGTAAGTGCAGTCCTTCCGAAGCGTCGGTCGAGCTACACTGCTAACTGGCTCTAGACTATGACGTCACACGTATGTTCATCTGCGGGTATGGAGACGGCTATATGCTGACCTACCAGTTACCTACGAGGACGTACGGGCCCTACGGAACGACTGGCTGACGGATAATGTGTGTTTCCCAGAGTCCGTCTGATTACTGTTTGCTGACGGGTGCAGAATATATCCTTTTACGAGGAGTACGTATTTGGAGTCCTCTCCTCTCAGCCGGCTGTTGACTGTCCGAGCCCCCCGGTCGACCCCGCTGACGCCCCCCAGATACCTCGAGCGCGAGGTGCTTCCAAAATACCCGCAGGCGCGGATCGTGCTGTTTCGGCCGTCGCTCAGCCTGCTGTTGATGAACGAGAAGACAGAGGCGGCACGTAAGCAGCTGCCGGACCTTCGCAATATCACTCACATTTTCCTACCGATCACGGATGTCAAGGACCTGAGCAAGCCGGAGGGCGGGACACATTGGTCACTGCTGCTGGTATCGGCGATCGACGGGGTGGCGTTTCATTATGACTCGCTCGGAACGGTCAACATCAGCGAGGCACGGACGGCGACGCTGCGGCTATCGATGCTAATGGGCATTGACTTTCGGTTCCGCAACATTGAGGACACACCGCAGCAAGAGAATGGCAACGACTGTGGAGTGTTTGTGTGCGTGCTGATGCGGTTCCTGCTGGTTAAGCGATTGCTCAACGCACACGCGCGCGAAAAAGTGTCGATGGGCCTGGGCGGTAAGATGATTGACGCCCACGGCGGACGCAAGGAAATGCTCAAGACCATTGAAAGCCTGCGGCGTGAGGGCGAGCGGCGCCGCAGCACGTCGCCCTTTGTGCGCAAGGAGGTGCCACGCATCGAGTAGTGCCACGGGTGTCGGCTGTCCTGATCGCAGGGGCGTACCGCGGGTTTGGCTTGTAAAAGAAAACAAAAGGAGAGAGGGACTAGCACCCAGCGTTGGCGTTTGGGATGACGCTTTATCAGGATGATAGGACGCGGATTCGGATTATGGATGTTTGTGCGTCATTTTGTTTTTCTGGTAGGACGCGAGCGTCGGGATGGGCAGCACGAGAACACGAGACATGAGCGTTCATGGAAACAGCGTATTAATGGGATATCTATTGACAGCGGAAAGACGCCAAACGCCAAAAGTGACAAGAGATTGAGACACAAGAAAGTTGTAGACATTTTGTAGATTCATAGAGGCTCAGCCGGCTTCACAAAGGCCGGACTCTGCTCCATGGTAGACGAGATGAAGGACCGCAGCAGGGCCCAGCGATTGGCCGTCGAGGCCTTGGGAGCTGTGGCGGCGGCCGTGTTGGTGTCATCTTCCATTGGTGTCGTCGTCGCTGTCGACTCTTCAACAGTAGCCGTCAGCTGCGCCAGATTGGTACCGAACCGAGACATCTCGGCCTTGACCACCTTTTCCTTGCGTTTCAATGCCCCTGGCCGGCTGTGCAGACTGGCGTTACGCCGCCGAGCCGCCGTCGCGGCCGTTGTGCTGTCACTGCCGGTCTCGAGCTCAGGCAGCGCATCGGCCAGTGACTGGAGCGTTGCCACAAGTTTCTTGGACGGCCGGCGGCGACGCAGTCCGCTGGCGGTGGACCCCCGAGCGGCGGCGGCGCTCTCCGCTACGCGAGCCCGGAAGACCGACTTGCGAATGGTCTGCTTGTCGCGCTTGGAGCGTAGAAAGGCGTCCGTCACGGCATTGTTGTCGCGATGGACTTTGCGCGGCAGTGTCGGATCGGCAAGCCGGGCGAGCGCCTTGGCCCGGTGGCTCAGGCGCGGGTTCTTTGGGGGGGCGGTGGGAGCCTAAGGTCGCCGTTAAATATTGCACTCCAAGAGAGAGAGAGTCGAGGAATTTACCATTGTGTTGTTGCGGTGTTGAATGTGTTGCATCAAATTAGCGACACATTTTTTTTCGGCCAAAATGGCGGGGCTCTTATCTTATCGGACAATTTACATAGGCGGCGAAATGTACCACTTGGGAAAGCACTCTTTGGAAGCAAAGTGAACTGCGTCTGCGTTTCATTTCGTTGTCGGCTTTCTCTCTGCCTCTACTCAATTTTCTCGCGTCTCTGCCTGCTTGATGGCATAGAACCACCGCCATGGCAGACGCCGGCCTGTCTCGAGCGGCGCAGTTGCGGCAGCGAATTGCGCGCGCCGAAGCAGAGCTGCAGGACCTCTACAGCCAACTGGCCGGGGCGGAAGATCAGGAGCTCGAAGCCAAGGACAAGAACGGCGTGCCCAGCGACACCCGGCGTTGGCCCCTTTGCGACGAAGAATACGAGCGGTATGCACGGCAGCTGATCTTGCCGGGCGTGGGCGTGCAAGGTGAGTGCCTCGAATTGGGCAGTTAGCATTCCTAACAACACTTTTGCTGACCCGCTTGCCTCCTCCTCCTCTAGGCCAGCTCCGCCTCCGAGACTCGTCCGTCCTTGTCATTGGCGCCGGAGGTCTCGGCTGTCCTGCAGCGCTCTATCTCGCTGGCGCTGGCGTCGGCCGCCTCGGCATCGTCGACGGCGATATTGTCGAGCTGTCGAATCTGCACCGTCAGATCGGCCACGCGACTTCCCGCATCGGCACCCCCAAGGCAACCAGCCTCGTGGCTGCACTACGCGCCCTCAACCCTCGGACGCGGTACCAGGCCCATGCCCAGCCGCTGACGCCGGATAACGCCATCGCCCTTGTTTCCGACTATGACGTCGTCCTCGACTGCACCGACCGCCCGGCCACGCGCTACCTCGTCTCGGATGCCTGTGTGCTCGCTGGCCGTCCGCTCATTTCGGCTGCTGCTCTTCGCACCGACGGCCAGCTTACCGTGCTCAACTGGCCCGCCGGTCGCGGGCCGTGCTACCGCTGCGTCTTTCCGCGGCCGCCGCCCCCGGCGAGCCAGCAGTCATGCGCCGAGGGCGGCGTGCTCGGGCCGGTAGTCGGCCTGCTTGGCGTGCTGCAGGCTCTGGAGGCGATCAGGATTGTAGTTGCGGACGAGCGGGACAGACCCGAAAGTGACACGCCGCAGCCGACTCTCCTTTTGGTGTCGGTCGCCGATGGCGCTGGCCGGCTCGCCGTTCCCAGCTTTCGCACTGTCCGCCTGCGCGGTCGGCGCCCCGACTGCGTCGCCTGCTCGCCGTCGGCACCGCTGCGTGGTCTGCAGTCGCTGGAGGGTGTCGGCAAAAGCGGCAGCCACGGCGCATGGCCCGACTACGCGCAGTTCTGCGGCGGCCACAGCGCGGAGAACGACGTGCCGCTGGCGGCCGAAGAGCGCGTCTCTGTGGCAGATTTGGACAAGGCGCTTAGAGACAAGACAACGCCCTGGCTTCTGGACGTCCGGGAGAAGGAGTTTTTTGCCATGGGCAGTCTCGACGGCGCCGTGAACGTGCCCTTCTCGCGCATACAGGCGGCGATGGCGCGGCGCAAGCGGACGACGACTGAGGACGAGAGGGCGTTGCTGGACTGGTTGCCCAAGGGCATGGGCGATACCGCACCGGTGTTTGTCATTTGCCGCGTAGGCAACGACTCGCAGGTGGTGGCCCGGCAGCTCAAGGATTTGGGCTTGGATCGGGACGGAGACCGGTTTATTGGCGACGTCCGGGGCGGCATTCTGGCCTGGAAGAAGCAGATTGACAGCACGATGCCATTTGTGTAGTAAGATATGAATAAAACTTTGTTGCTTCGTATTGAATTCCTACTCTACTTCCTACTGGGAGAGTGTCATCGCC
The DNA here is from genome assembly GCA_004028395.1 of Leptographium galeiforme. Lineage (NCBI taxonomy): Eukaryota > Fungi > Ascomycota > Sordariomycetes > Ophiostomatales > Ophiostomataceae > Leptographium > Leptographium galeiforme. Next base: position 91,959 of record RQWE01000041.1, read on the forward strand.
AGTCGGGCCCGGGGGGAGTGTTTTCTGTAAAAGTTGTACATGGGCCGACAAAAGAATACAGGACAGCGCGGGACGGCCGCGAACCTCAAACAAACGTGGTGCGCTTCTTGTTGAAGGCGCGCTGGTCTTTGAGCCACTGCCGGTAGCCGGCGACGCTGGAGATTTTCTCGCCGTAAAAGTCGGGCACTGGGTTGCCGGCCGACGACGCCGACGGGTCGACGCGGTTCTTCTTGACGCGGGCAAAGAACTGTGTTTCTTTCTGTGCGCACGGAGAGTCTCGATTAGCGCTCCTGTCTATCGGGCCGTCTCTCATCAGCCTCGCCTCCGTTGCACTCACCAGGGTCATCTGCGCCCGGTACGGCCGCTTCCATGTGTAAAAGACGACGTTGCCCATGCTCGGCCCGACCAGCCAGCCGAGCGAGGCAAAGCCAAAGGTCATCAGGCCCAGTGTGAGGAAGGGGTCCAGCGGGATCTGCGCGATCAGCGGCTCAGCGATGCCAGAGCCGAGGAACAGGCCGCCGGCAAGACCGCCAGACAGTCCGCCCGCGATGCTAAACGCCAGCTGGATCCGCCGTCGTGTCTTGCGCAGCCGGAAAAACGTGTTCCAATCCAGCGCCGGCACCTCGGTGTGTGTCGACTGTGCCGTCCGCGCCGCTACCGCTGCCGCCGTCGCGTCCCGCTGCTGGTCCGAGATGGTCGATGCCGCACGCTGTGAGGACTTTGTCCACGCCGCCCGCACCCCGTGCATCCCCTGCCAGCACACCCGCATCTCCACCGGCCGCAAAAGGCCCGCAGGGCTGTGCATCGCGCTCCGCTGCGCCACCGCCAGACTCGGCCGGAACATGCACGCTGTCGGAGCCAACATGCCGGCTCGGATAAATTGCTCGAGTTCTGGTGTCCGGTGTTCAGGTCCTCTTCTCGATTGGTCGCCTGCGTATCGCAATCGCTCGTCCAGATTGTCGTTTGAATCGTCGTTGAGATGCTGCTCGGTCGTTTGCCGTGTTTGACGTTTTGCCCTGGTCAGTGGGTCGGCCAACGTTCTCGTCAGGAAAACGAGCCGGACAGAAATTTGTTAAAGTGTCATTGGAGGGGGTGGGGCGGTCCACGTGACTCTTTGTCAGTCGCCGCCTTGCCGCGCAGTGATATCACAAAGATACGATCAACAATGCTGCTGATGCTAATGACGCCAATTTGAGATCTGATTTGAGATCCAATTCGAGCCTCTCAAACCCTTGGTTTCATATGCAAGCCCAAGGAACTAAGGTGAATAGGCCACCGTTCGGCCGCCGTCTTACGCTCGGACCGGACCACGCACTTCACTCGAATAAATCCTACAAGGTCCATTTGAGTGATTAGCTCGCCCCCAAGACAAATTGGATACATTAGTTAATACTGAGAGTGAGCCTCCAGAGACGTGCACGATGTATTAGGTAGCGACTGTCTTCTTTCGGTCTCAGCCACAGGCGCAAGCCACAATTTCCAAGTCCATCTGGCCCACGCGCCTCGACGTGGTGTCGCCCAAGCTGTCACTCTTTTGTTACCCGCAGCGAAACTCGCATCTTCTCACGCCCACAACATGCCCCGGCCGCGGCGTGCGGCCCCACCGCGGCCGCCGTCGAAGCCTCCCACCACGAGCTTTAACATCATTCTCTACGACCGTCCGCCACCCTTTGTGCCAGGTCGCGCGCCGACTCAGCCTCCCATCGCGCTAATGCTGCCGCGCGACACCGACGCGTACATTGTCGACAAGGTCGTCACTCCCTTTGAAGTCCCTCCCGAGCAGGCCCTCACCGTCCGCCGTGTCCTCAACTACGTCGTCGCCTGGCCCGACCACCCCTACGCCCAGCTGCTCGTGCCCTGCACCCGCATTCTCGACTACGTCTCCCCGCGCGAGCTTGAGGATTGGGAATATGCCCGCATGGTGCGCGAGCGGCGCGAGAAAGAGGCCGAGAAAGAGGCCGAGAAAGAGGCTGAACAGGGAGGCGGCTCAGCGCGAGATGGCAACCCGCAAAACCCTCGCAAACGACGGAGACATACCTCTCCAGTCGAAGGAACCGGCGTCCCACCTGCTCGCCGTCGCCGTGGCCCCGCGCGGAAGCGCATGCAGCCACCCCCATCCGGCCCTGGATATGTCGATGGAAGTGCCATGGCTACTGTGGCTGCGTCAGGGGCCTTGGAACCCTCCCGGCCCGCCTCAGCCAACCGCCTCGGCCAAAGCCTCACCCAGAGCCTTCCCACGCTCGTCCCCGGAAATCAGCGCACCGGATTGCCCCTTACAATGCCTGTGGCCCTACCCCTCCAGCAGCTGGCCGCAGAGCAGGCGACTACGGCCACCAGCAGCGACAAGGAGGATGCAAACATGGTCAATGAGACCGCCGAGGACTGGCCCCAGGCTGACGGCGAACGTACACCCATAACCACCTCCGCATCGTTCAGCAGCTCCGACGAAGACCCTGCCGCCAACGCCGCACCCGCCTCATACCATGCGCCCCAAGCACCGACGCCATCGCCGCCACGCCGACGCGTTTCCTACATCCCGCCTCCACAGATCCCTGGCATATTGCCGGAGCCAAAAGTCACATCTACCCCCCCTCCAAAGGTACCGAGTAAGATGTTTTTTCTACAAGCACCAGGGAAGCCCGTTAGCACTGGCTCCGCCAGCGGTAGCACGAGTGGACGACCTAAAGAGACGCTGCCGGAAGAGAACACACTAGAGGACGCCGATCTCTACGAAGTCGACCGCCTGGAAGACGATTTCATCGGCGAAGACGTCCTTGACGCCGGCCCAAACGGCAAACCGAAGATTGTCCGCTTTTTCCTCGTCCGCTGGAAAGGCGAGTGGCCACCAGACCAAAATCCTACCTGGGAGCCCGCCGACAATCTGCCGCCACAAATGGTTCGCAACTATCTTAAGATGAGCACTCGAAGAAGAACGAGTCTGCAGTCAAAACCACCTCGTTGACGGGCTGATACAGAAAGAAACAAGATTCTGCATTTCGCTTTTGATGCGATACAGTCTGCCCGTAGCCTTCTCGGATAGCTGTATTGTCTTTCTATAACCACTCAAACAGTTCAAGACGCCATCAATGATCCCTCGTGCCCCCCTATTGCAGCACCAACGACCCCTAATCGACTCTGTAAACTGCTTGTCGGCAGAACGCGCATATAGCCAAGCCATCATTCAAAAAAGCAGCTCCAGACCCTGCATCTGCTCCTTCGTCCACGGTGTCATTGTCACGGCGTCTGACTTCTGGGTAAAAAAAGAGTTGTCGAGGCCAACATCCGCCAGTTGAAAAGAGTAGCTCCCGGCTACAGCTGCCGTCGACTTCATTGCCGCTGGCTTCACGCGATGAGCGGCGGAGTGGCCGCCATTGCTGTTGATAACTTCGCCACGATGGCTGCGTGAATACGCTGCCAGCCCGACCGTCTCGAGCAAGGACTTTAGCCCAACGTTTCCATAGCTGGCCAGCTTGAAGTCTCCGTGATCAGCCGGCGGTAGAGAGCAGGGATCGACTCCGAATCGAGCCTTCATGCTGAACTTTCCAAAGTGGAAGTACTTGACCATATCAAGGGCCTTCACTGCTTCGCGGATGCTGGTGAAATTGATGTGCAGCGTGTCACCCTCAAACCACAATTCCTCCACAGTCTGAATATTGAATGGGCAGTGGCGGACGTCCAGGTGGAGCTCAATGCACAGTTCATTGACGTATTTTTTCGGGAAGCCGCAAATTTCCAGGCAACGAGTCTGTTGCGGATGAGCGGATTTTGCATCCTCATCCTCGAACGCGAGCGACTCGCGAGTTGGGTACGTGGCCAACGGCAAAAGCGAAACTAACATCTGTCTGCCGGTTGTAAATGCAAGGGTCTCAAAGAGCTGCCTGGCCATGTTACTGCAAATTTGCGCCTCGCCGGCCTTGGCAAACACAACAACAGCCGTTTGCCCACGTCCGAGACTGAGTGTCTCCGGAAACAGCTTTGCAGAAACAATCGTGCCTCCACGGATGTGTGACAATAGCTCGTGCATGGTGAAACCGTGAGGCACATTCTGGATGAGAATCGTGCGCCGGTAGTTGTCTGGTCCGACATCATTGGAGCTGGCTTTCGCTGGCTCAAATCGAATTCCAAACCTCTCCACGTTCTTGGCAGGTGATCCAGAAACGCTGATGATGCCTGGAGACCTGCCTTCTGCGGCCTGGTCAGATGGGCGAAAGCGGCTGCTCTGTTGATGAGTGCGCTTCTCACTATCTTCATCGTCGTCATTGTCTTTCGGTTTTATGGCGAATTGCCGTTTTTCGGGGGGCTCCTTGCCAGGAGCTGCAGGCGCCGTAGAGGTGAAGTTCTGAGTACCAGTGGCGACTGGAGCTTTTGAAGTGGACAGGGCCACCTTCTGCCGGGCGCGTTGCAGACGCAATCCCTCCCGTTCGGCGATTCGACGCTTTTCATCGGCCTGCTTCTGCAGCCATTTCTTGTGCGCTTTCTCTTTTTTCTGCATTGCAATCCGCATGGCTGCTCGTTCTTCGACTGGCGCATCCGGAATACCCTCGAGCTCTTCCTCCAGAGGAACCTCATGGTGCATGTCGTCTTCTGACTCGTCTTCTACCGGAACACTGCCATCCTTGGATGTGGCTACACCGAAAGCTCCATTGGATGAGCCAACGATTTTCCTAGTCAAAAAAATTGTATTTTGATTGTCGCTGTTCACCGGACGGCACTCACTGCCGCTTTCGGCGCCACAGTCAATAGATCCCTCTTCCGTGCTGGAGAATCTCGATGATGCACTATCGGAACCTGTCAGAGGCGGTGTGGGTGGTCCACTTTCGTGAATTGAGACTTGTAAGACATTGAACGGGGCTGTGACTGTGATCCGCTTGTGGTGTTGATCAATAAGGCGTTTGATGTTGTTCAGATCATGCCGCGGATTTACCGACGCCGCGGCAAGCTGGCCAATCTCCGCGAGAAGTTGTGCACACTCCTCCTCTGGAGCTATCTAACGCATCAGACAGACAGGACTAAATGTTGTTTTTTTGTAGACGAGAATGACTTACTTTGGGGCATTGTGCTGGCTTCGTGAGTTTTGGTGAGGCTGTTGAGACTTTACGGTGACAAGGGCACAGCCTTTGCACAATGTCTGAAGTTAGCGAAGAGGTGACGAAGCCAACCGATACCTTAGGGAAAGGGTAAAGAGAGAGAGAGAGAGGGGGGGGGAGGGACCGCGTATAAAACAACAAGCGGTTATCGACTTGTAAACAGGGGCTGATACTGAAAAGGCACGAAATCAAGGAAAACATAAAAGCGGTGGGTGGTCAAATACCCAAATCAGAAGACTGACATGCAGTTTCGGGAAGGAGCGAACAGTGAGAAGATGCTGGTTGGGCAATGCCCAAACGAAAAGTTGGAAGGCAGTGTCGAGCTGGCAATTGGGGCATTCGCTCATCGGGCAAGTTTCTACAAGCACGAAGGATTGCAAAAAAGTGAGAGCAATGAATCGTAGAGAAAATAGCGACGTCAACGAGCTATACTCGTGAATAGCCACCCCGACGAACAATAGAAAAATTATCATCAAAGAGGGGGTGGAAAACTTGGAAAGGCATTGGCATGATAAGCAGTAATAGTCAAAGTTTGCATTCGGCACAACCGAATCAGGTGTTACACCAATGGGGTGGGTATTGCCTTTTTCTCACTTTTGCGCCACCTTCCGTTTCAGTGGTACTTCATGTGATGGTGCTTGCCACGATGAATGCAACTTGAAGGCTAAGATCGGTTGTCGTGCTAATCTGTGCTCGGAGGACCGAGCTCGAAGGTGATGCTTAAAATGCGAAGAGCTGGCAAGCGCTGGAATATGGCCACGCGATTAGCAATTGTAGTGTGTAATTCGTGCCTCGCGGAAGCGACGAGTGAGCGCACCTTCCGGTTTCCAATAATAGGAGACCAGCCTCCTCTTATATCAGGAGAAAGTACAAGCGCGTCATAGATTAACCTAGCTGTCACCTTGGAGCAACAACGGGGTAACGGCGTCGACCACGTCGATTTTAAGGTCAAATTTGCCTTCACATGACTTGGCTTCAGAGCACTCTTGCACAGTCGTCAGTCCAATTTTAGATCGCTACGATGCTTTCGCAAAGTAGGCAAACAAATCGAATACCGGTTTTTGTTGTTTGCTAACGCGTAAGATAGGCAACTACAATCAACGTGTCGGAGACTTCAGTTGTGAGCTCGAGACATTTCTCTGCCAAACGCTACCTTGACCTCGTTTCAGAGTATTCGAAATTTTTAAGGGTCGGCACGCATCTGGACGTCGAAGACACCAGCGGCACAGATTAAAAGGCATACTTCTTAGCAGCAATGCCACGACCAATGACAAGCCACTCAGCAGGGGCCACGGCCACCTGCTATTCACTTTAAAAATCGCATGCGCAAAATGCACAGAACGCGAGAATACAGGAACCCGGAGCCATATTGACGAATCTTTTTGCGCCAGCAACAGCGCTCTGCAACATGTGCTATCCGCGCTTCTCGCGAAAGAAGTAAATTTGATCAAGGCGCATAATCATTCCCATCCCCTCATACAGCTCGACACCAGACACGCTACAGCGGGTGTGCAGGCGGTGTCGATTTGAAGATTAATACAAGTCGATAATTCGACGCCGACAATAAGAAGGCATGCATCTTTTTCTGGCTGCGCGCAGATAAGATGGAATCCATTGATAAGAAAGGGAGGGTGTAAAGATTGAGTCAGATGGATCCTGGGCGATTGATGTCTCTACGGAGTATGGAAACGATGGACTACGATATGCTAAGATACTATGGGTGCACAGATGTTCTGCCAGAGTTTGCATCGAAATCAGATCAATACCCTCTGATCGTATACCCATAGCGCTAACGGGGCATCAGAAGATGAGAAAGCTAATAGAAGATATAAGACCTTCGGTGCAAAGCTCGACGGCTCGACAGAAAGTTATCCCTCCAAATGCACGGTCGGTGTTTTCGCGTCGCTTCCACCGTTGGCCACTACAAGTAGCCTGCGTGGCGTGCGCTAATGCGTCGGCCTAACCCACTACGAGTACTCACATCTCACTCGTATTACAAACTCGTATCTCAACACCGCCAGTCCCGGCTCCGGTACAGTTAGAAAATACTTGATGAAAGTACGAGTAATCGTAGGGAAACATTCCCAAACACGTATTGCCTCGTAAGGACGATCGCTATCACACATTGCGCCTTTTCGGATTGGGACGGACTTGCGTCTGTGGATTCTGTCGCGCACCATGGCGTGCCTACGGACTACGGGCCTGTTGGACTTGTACGGAGTAAGATTGCTTGAGATCGCCGCGCATATGCTAATCACCTGTGGCTGGTCACCGGCAGCGGGCGGCCTAACGATGCTTACTGGTTTTTGCTTAGCGGTACGGAATACTCCGTACTACCGCCTAATCCGGCTGGCGCTGCCGCATGCCCAGACATTTTTCTTGACGCGATCGACTGGGGTTAATATCCGGCCGACCGCACCTGAACAACTCTAAAGAACAACCAGCCGTATTACTCCAACCTTCTTTCCCTGCACTGCCGGCCTGGCCGATGTTCTAAGTAACGCAGAGGACGGTACCGCCGTGTCCGACCATCTGGTAACGATACTGGCGTACCTTTGCCACTACGCTGCTGTGCCCGTAAGCAGGCGCCCTTTGCCAAGCATATGGTGTTTGAACAGGTCAAGTTTAACTGCAGTGTACAATTTATCCATAGCAGAAAAAAATCTCAAAAGGCTCGACAAGGGCTGCGCGATGGGACGCTTGTTTCGCACCATGTTCCATAGGATAATAAGCGAGAGTGTTTCTCGTAGGTTTGCCACAGTAGTCATCTTAACAAGAGGATAGAACTAAAATAGCATGCAACATACCGCCGTCTCACACTTTAGCAAGTAACTACCAATCTTACCCTACTCTATCAAGTACGACGAGCTGCGCGTAAGAGGTGCGCAACCATAAGGACAAGTCAGACGTAGGGCACCTAGGAACATATTAATAATATTTGGACGGATTGCAATTGCAGTAATGATATACAATCTAGCTTGCTATCTAGACATGCGCCTCCCCATTGTGGTTTTGGCAGCGCCATATATTTCTCCCGCCAAGACAAAAAAAAATCAAGAAGCAGTCTCTACAATCGGTCCGTTGTACACCTTCCTAGCTCTTACAATGTAGAACACAACACTGTAGATGACTAGAGACCCCGTTACTACAACCGAGTAGTTCATCTCCGCGGGGGTAGGGTTCATGTAAGACGGCCAGAAACTGAAAAAGATGATGACAACAAGGTACATAATGGAGTAGATGTTGTTGGCGATTCCGAACAGACCTTTCAAGCGGAAAGGCCCCCAGACCAGCTCAGCACCGCTAGTGTTCGCCAGTGCTGGCAGGGTCGTGCTGTCGGGGATGTTGAAGCCGGTGGTGGTACGCCGGTAGAGAAGGAGGATGGCGGCGATTAGGTAAGATGTGTAGAGGCATGAGATGGACAGGCCGGTGATGTTCTCGAAAGCGGTGTATGAGCCAATGTTAATGAGTGACAGGAGAACGGAAATGAGAGTCGTGATCCCAACAGCCCAGACAGGCACACTGGTGCGCGGGCTGACGCGTGACAGGACCTGCCAGTAGGGCAACGCACGATCCCGGGCAAGGGACCAGAAGATGCGCGATGTCGACGCCAGCATGCCGACAACGGCGCAAGCACCGAGAATAATGATGACGGCAGTCATAACGGAGGCACCGGCAGTCGAGCCGGTCGCCTGCTGCAGGATGTACAAGTATGGAAAGCCAAGCAAGCCAGTGGGGGACGCAAATGCGTCGTCGATGTTGCCCATGCAAAAAACAATGGCAAGCAACATCGCGAAACCACCAGCGCCGTTGATAACAAGACTGAGGAGGATCGATTGAGGCACAACAACGCCGGGATTGACAGTCTCTTCAGACATCTGTTATTGTGTTAGTCCATACTCAGCATGCGGACATGCATGAAGAAGACTCACATGAAACGCTGCGTCGGTTCCAACGAAGGCAAAGACGTTACCCATCATGCCAACCATGAAAGACAAGCCATTCGTTTTGAAACTGCCGGAATTGGCGAACGTGGTCCACACCGAATGGGCGTCGGCGTGGGGCCCAAGGACAACAAGTGGGATAAGAATAGCAAAGAAGCCGAGAATGTGCAGAATCAAGATCAACCCCTCGAACTTTGGCAGTGTGGAGCTAACCAGCACATTGATGATAACGGCGAAAAGTGTAATGGCCCACAGCAGCAGTGTTCCTTGCCATAGATGCGACTCAAAGTTGGGGTTGTCGAGCGTTGCCAGGGCCAAGATCTGGTTACCGACCAGCAATGCCGTAGAAGCCAAGGAGCCCACCCAGCCTCCAATCATCAGCATGCCCGTCATGTAGCTAAGAAACTTGGAACACCAGCGAGGAGACATCATGGCGACCCAATGGTACTGGCCGCCGGAAGTGGGGGCCATAGACACCAGCTCGCACATGGTACTGAAAACACTAAAATTGCTGATCCAGACCACGATGAAGCTGTAGAGGACGCCAGCGGTGCCGCCATTGCTAAGGCCTTCGGAAAAGAGCGCCGTCACACCCTCCCACGTAATGAGAATGGTGCAGCTGAAGCCTAAAATTGACATAAAGCCAAATGTGCGCTATTCGTTAGCAGGACGCTCTTTTTCTCAAGGCAGCCATTGAAGTCAATCAGCTTACCTTTAGCACTTGTTTCTTTCCCAGCCTAGCCAGTTCATTTTTGTCCGAGAAGTCCGATACCATGCGTGCGTTGGAGTCGGGCTCTGCAGCCACGTTATACTCCTCGGACTTGATCCCCTTGTCCACGATGCCCATCTCGTGGGTGGAACCATTGCTAGATGCCATTGAAAGAGAGTCGCAAAGAAAAAAGGCGCTCGCTGTGATATGCAACGGGACGAATAACTCCCAAGGGTGAACAGAGAAAGGATGGGCGACAGCGGTAGAAAAGAGAAGAGGAAGAAAGAAAGAAATGTACGTAGAGAGGAATTATAGTGTCTGATGTGCGCGCCGATTCGGGAAAATCCTGCCGTTTGCGGGACGTTACCTCTTTACTCCGTATGAAATATGGTAGCATAGCCTGTGGATCTCGATATATCTGCAAGGTAATACGTAAAACGATGCGCAGTCAATTCCATTTTCATACCCTGGCTCTAGTAGTGCGACAATATGCGGAGCCGAACCAAATACTATTGCGGGTAGCATCTCCTTTTGCTATCAAACTCGACGCATACCACCGGGTTTCAAAATGGGCGGCTTCTGTTTTAACGGTTCGATCCTACAGAAAAAAGCCCCCACCGCCCTAGAGATTTTACGAGAATACTCCGTGCAGGCACTAAAATCACCTGCCTATGTACGAGTTAGGCTACTCGTAGCTCGCCGGGTGGAGAAAATGGCGGGTACGACTGCATGTGTACAAGTACTTTCGCTAGTGGCACCGAGCCCCATGCAAAACACGCTTCCTATCGCTAAATGATTCGTCAGTAGTCCGTAGAGCAGTCTCGTTACCAGAGCAGGCGGCCGGTCGTAAGATGGCCGCTGGTATTTCCTGGGCATATTTTCTGCAGGGGTTACTCTTTGACCATTTGGTTCCTGGATCGCTGGCGGGACTTTGCTCAATGCACATTGTCTGTAGCAGGTATCCTACGAAGTACGACGTATGTAAACGTTTGCTTTCATGCAGTTACGTATCTTATCTTACATCTATATCTCTCTACCAAAAATCGTTTGGCTGTTGAATTAAAGCTTGTCGGCATTGGACAAGTCTTCCAGCCGCCTCTTTTCTACTATGTTCTTCTTGTTACAGATTCCTTCTTCTCCAGTACAAATGCCCGACATATGCACTTGTCCACTGTCATACGCGTTGCACCCCCATACCCTTGCATAGGCAAGACATCACTATGGCTTCACAGAAACATATTACCGATGACAACAAGTCGCCGCTTATCCAAGTTTTGGCACTCTTTTTTCTCACAATCAACATCTTGGCTTGCTTTGTACGCTCCGGTGCCAAGCTCTACATTCTCAAGACTTTAAAGACAGACGATATTTTGACGATTGTTGGGACGGTAAGAATGCTTTTTGCTGAATTTTCCCGACCCTACTGATTTCCTTTCATAGCTGTTTTCTGTCGGCCAGACCGTTGCCATATATGCCGCCTGCGAGTACGGTCTTGGGCAGCATCTCGATACACTCAGCTCGGTAAATCTCGATAACTACTTCAAGGTATGATGGGATCAGCGCCTTTATACGGACCTTTAGCGAGCCTAACACCACAACAGAGCCAATACGCTGCCGACGTCTTATTTGTGCTCACGCTTGCGACTTGTAAGCTGGCCTTTGCTACCGGCCTGCGAATATTGGCGAGAAAAAACTTACTGTCCATTGTCCTGGGCCTTGAGATTGCCAGCGGCATCTGGGGTGTCTCGGGGCTGATTGTCGTCTTTTTCCAATGCCGGCTTCCCGACCCCTGGACTACATTACCGGCTACCCACTGCATTAGCCGGACCGCCTTCTACACTTATTTTTCCGTGACGAACATCATTACAGATTTAGCTATGGTGGTGCTCGTTTGTTGGAGCGTCAGTAAGCTGCAGACGGCCAAATCGAATAAATCGTTGGTCATATTCGTTTTCAGTGCGGGCCGGATTTTGTACGTTCCTCGCTTTCTGCATTTGCCAAGTACTTACTAACGAACATAGAATGGTCCCTGCCATCGGCGTCCAGATCGCATACACGAACCGGGCCTTCACTTCTGACGATCTCACATTTTCTTTGTGGAACGCTACCATCGTCATTCTCGTTGTGCAGTGTATGGCCATTTTTTCTGTTTGCCTGCCCAACTTCAAGTTCCTGCTGGACGCTTTGGAGTCTGGCCAAGTCCGCATCGACGACCAACGCCGCCAAGCGAGAGCAAACGGTGACAGCAGCGGCTATGGTGGCTACGGACACTCTAGTAGTGGACGGGGGGCCAGAACTGGGGCGAAGAGTACTGTGCTTGCCTCTGCTTCGCGCCCATTCCGCGGAGACAAATGCCCCCAGTCACAAGCACCGAGCGAGTTGCACGAAATGGTAAACTTTTCGACGGTGACGGCGCGCAACAGAAGTCAGGGGGAGCATGGAACGTCCTGGGACCGGCAGAGCCAGACTAGCCAATCTAGCCAGACGATTCTCATCCACCAGACGTGGCGAATCGACAGACAGCAGGCCACTGAGAGTGGCGCGCCCCCTCAACAGGAGGCCGCGAACGTGTCCGGATAACTGGGGGAATATATGATCCTTGCACGGAGTGCAGTCTTCCGACATATTTGAACATGACAGCTTCCCCTTTTCTTCTGCATCGGCTTACGACGTAAGGGGGCCTGAGCGGTTTCGCTTCCGTGATAATAGCGGGATTGTACCTGTACTTGCGTTTCCCAAGTGGGTATAGCTCTCGGCCGAAAGAGCGGCTGGGGCGCCCGCTAGTAAAGCGCGCTTCGCGTAGTGGGTGGCGTACGGAGTGATCCGTACGAGTAATACTACGATTGTGGGTACGAGTATCGTGTCCAGGGATGACCGTTGTGTACGTAGCAGTGGGCTAGCAAAGCAGATGCGACTGTACCAATGTACTCGGTAGACTATTTTACGCCTTAGTAACAGTACTTCGTAAAATGCCTCATTATCGTGTACCTAGCAGAATGAAACAGTCGTATGCTAAATCTGAATTGAAAAAGCTCACTTTTGTAAATTCTCGTTGGAACTCGTCTGTACTCTATTCTACACTGGTTGAAGACCCGAAAGCCAGTTGGAATTTGTCTGAACCATTTTCTATTGCATCATGTCTTTACAGCTGCTAGATGTGGATGTCACCACTGACTTTGACGAGGTCATTGAGTGCGAGTGGGCAGCCTTTGAAAATCCTCTTCACAGTTGCTTTCGCCTCTATGCTCCCATCATCGGCGACGGACACGCTGCTCGCTCCGAGGCTATCAAGAAATCTACGGCGCGACAGCTCGCCGACTACCAGGCGCATCCTGCTAACCGGTGGATCAAGGTTGTCGACAACAGCACTGGCAAGATTGCCGGTGCGTCCTTGTGGAAAATCTTTGAGACCAATCCTTTTCCCGATGAGAGCGTCGAGCAGCCTGAGGAGGCCGTCTGGTATCCAGAGGGCGAGGCCAGAGACTATGTGAACGAAGCCCTGGACCAATTTGTCACGCCTAGGCGTACAATGGCAAGGCGGCCTCAAGTTTGTACGTGGACCTGATACGGTTGCGAGAACGTACATTTTTTTCTAACAGTCACAAGTCCTCAGCGTCTTCTTCACCCATCCGGATTACCGCCGACGGGGCGTTGGTGATCTGATGATGAAATGGGGACTGAAAAAAGCAGATGAGAAGGGCCTCGAGATGTGGATAGACGCCAGCGACCTGGGCAGGCATGTCTATGAGAAGCACGGTTTCACCGTAGTCAATGTTAACGTGCTACAACCGACGAAGAAGGATCCCGGGGAAGCCTGGAAGAAGATCGACCTGGAGCTGCAGCCCTCGCAGCACTCGACCATGTGGCGACCCCCTTTTGGAGACTATAAGGGGGGAAACGTGGTCAGGCCTTGGGAGGTGACAGAGGGGTCAAACCGCTGAGGGGGGAGTTTATTGAACAGGACTTTACGGGTTTACGGCAGCTGCAGTTATCACTCACCGTGGTCAATTACATACGTCTTTCATGATCGTAACTCATACACCTGGCAAGCCTCCAGCTGGTCGGTCTCTTCCCCATTATGCTACTGGTCACGTTTTCTGTAAGCATATATCTTGATTCGTCCCTTTCGTCAAGTCGCATTTTCCAGTTACGAGTACTTAGCTGCTCTGCGCGCACATTAACGTACGAGTCCTATCTCAATTCTTGTGGATTTGAATCAGGTACTGTTACTCCGCTGGGTAAGGGGTCCTCTTACGAGTACGGAGTATTACGTTGCGCAATTATTAAAATATCCACGCTCCCTACCACAGTCGCTAGACTATTCGCTAAGGCCCGAGCTCACGGGATGAACCCTCTTGGGGTTAGAAACTTTTCCGAGTGACATGGTAAAGACGTGGGGACTCGGTTACCCGAAGGCTATTAATACTGGATGGTTTGTACCAGTAACATGGCGAAATAGCACGTGGCCAAAGACGCGTCCGGTATCCGGCCGCCGGCCTCGGTTGCTAGACTGGCGTCCATGACGGTTGAACACGCCGGCAAGGTGAATAAATCGTCAGCAGCGTCTAGGACCGTAATAAGACTCTCCACGCTGTCCCCCGTCTGAAAAGCTACTCGTTTTATTTTGGCCACTCGTCTTGGTAAAACGCCTCATTGCATCTAGCAGATGCTGGTCGCCGGAGATGTACCCGCCCTCATAATGGTCTGGCATGTGTGTGATAGCGTTTTTCGGTCATGTAGCTGCCGGATGAGAAGCGTCACGGAACGAGAAACAAAGGATCACCACACAAAGTATGCAGACAATAGGAGCCCAGGGTGGGCTGACAATGTAAAAAGGCCAATCTAGGAAACAAGGGGCAGTGCGGGTCCTACAGGGATGTCCTATGACAGCGGCCGGAACTATTTCTAGATGATAACACCATCTCCACGAGGAGACTTTCTTGCATCGTGCCCTGGTAGTTCCTACGCGACTCTTTGCTTCCATGCAATGCGCCGTTCGATACCATGGCCCTGCAAAGAGGGGCTCTTTGGAACTGCACGTGGGTTCTTCGGCTATAACGGCATGTTAACGCCCGAGGTGTCCATATCGGTATGCGGAGTTTTTTTAATGCTTTATTCTCTCTGTATTATCGAGTGCTCATGTCTTCGGCAGCTATTTTATGACTATTATCGACAGGCCTTAGATAAATGTGGAAATTGTTATGTTGTATATGCAAATGGGATGGTGTCATAGTTAAGAGACAGTATTGTGAAAATGTTGTGCTACTCATATCTTGCCCACCCCTCACTATGACATCTCGTAAAGGCGGTCTCATACTTGGAGGCTTCCTTCCCATTTCCTTTCCATAATCTGAGATGAAGCTGGGGCTCCATCAATTGAGACTGCCGGAGTCATCCACAAAGGCATCAAACCCAAACAGGGGTTCAAACCTAAAGGACATGTTGGTGAGCCACTCATCTGCTGTGTGTTCTACTATGTGCGGATCAACTGTGCCATCCAAGCATCTCAGAGTGCCGTCCTGTGTCAAGGAAGACCAGTCGTCCGTGTTGATGATTGCTTCCGCGGACTGCACCGAAACAGCTACGTGGCTCATCGTATCAGCCGAAAGGAACTTGCCTCCGGCCTCAGGCTCAATCGTGGTTCTTTCACTCGTGCCATTCGAGATGGTATTCCCGCCACCGCAAGCAACATGAACGTCAAGCCGCCGGATCAGACCTTTCAGGATGCCTAGGGCCGTGCGTGGCGCACGGCACGTTTTTTGGTGCACCCCGAGGATTTCGAGACAGTTCTGCAAACGCTCATCGGCGCTGGACAGATGGACAGATACGCCAAACGCCCTAGGCGCCTCGGACCACTGGTGTGGGACTTGGTGGGCTATGCGGGACGCAGTCCGCACATGAATGGTTGCGCTCACATACGTCGCATACGATAAAAAATACGGTGGCGATTTGATACACCATTGCGTCCGATATAAGCAAAGCAGTGTGTCAATGTCGGCAGCGGACCTTTTCCAGACAAAAAAGGCATTGTTGGCCATATGCGTTGACTCGGGCTCGATTGCCGGCTGCAGTTGGCCATTGGTGACAAAGGGCCGGTGTAGCAGGATAGTCACAGCATAAAACATTAAGCTAGTTCCGGGATTAGACGTCAGCTAATATTCAAGTGAGGGGAATGCGGAGAGAGAGTCACTCTCCGACACCTGCGGCACGTTGGGAACGGCCAGGGCACCTGGCGGCATTCGTGTATTGCTGATGCCTGACGCGGGCATACGCTGCGTATTGATATTGCTCCGAATGAAGATCACGCCTTCGATCTTACGAAGACGTGGTGGGAACTGCATGCCATTGGGGCTTTGGAGTTTGTAAGGAAATCGTGGTTGGGGTAGACAATGGCGAGGACAAGGCAGAGGCAGTGCCTTCTTTCATTCTGCGTGCTTTTTTAAGCCGACTCTTATTATCCTGGTAGTGGGCGAGATCTACTTGCTCACTATCACTACTTCCAAGCTACGCCGGTGCTTTGTTTCTTATTATGGTCTATGCAGGTTGAATAACTAGTACATAGAGGCACTGGGCGCTGCAATAAAAAACCTGCGACTCTATAACAAAAACTACTGTAACTGCATAAGCAATGTAAACACTGTTTTGGCAGCTATTTAATACGATCGATCTAGAGAGAGAAATTTGTCGTCCGAGACCTATCAAGTTTGGCTCCCAGTAGCTTACGGCCAGTACCAGATATTGTATCTGTTATTGGTATACACAAAACCAAAAGGAAATTCATATTCGTTATTCCTTCTACATAAACTAAAGTAAGTCTCTCATACTCGTGCATCGACGGCCGCAGGAAACCTTCGCAGGAAATGAGACGCATCAGGATTGTGAACATCCGTGAAATTGGTCTTCGCCCGGCAGAGAAACCTGGTTCGACAAGAAGGGGTGTTGGCGGTCACATGCCTTGCCCACCGTATATTTACCGTCGAATCTCTGTTCGCCAGCAATTCTTTCCTCTTCTTCGAATTAGCTACTCGCCCACGACATCGCGTGACACCACATACAGCAAAGTCACGTGATTCGTAATTTCATGGGAGCGTTGCTATTTGTACTGCTGTTTTTTGCTATTAGCTCGACTTTTCGAAGATAAGGAAAAAGGTATAATGGGTGGGTTAACCTTCCTACATGCCGCTGTAAACCTGCTAAATTGTAGTGTAAGCCGCTGCTAGTAACGCTGTCCTATAAGTACTCGTGCTAGTTATTTAGAATAATCTTTATATTTACTGCTAGCCTTTATTTTCTTAAGCTATAATAATATATAGTAGGAATAGTAGAACTTTTTATTACTATTATTTTATATTTACCTTTACTTTTACATTTGCCTTTAGTACTATTACTACCTACTTTTGCTTGTTACTTATAGGTCTCTTTGTATAAAAATTATAGCGTATAACATGGTTCGGCCAATAGTATTACATATCGTAGGCTTGGCCAATGTACATTTTTCCTTATTAGTAAAAATCACGACCAATAGCAAAAAACAGCAGTACAAATAGCAACGCTCTTTTATAGTAAGGATTTGTTAAGTAGAACCTGTACACACGTGATACACGTGACCTACCCGAAATACCGCTATACACGACCGCCTTAAAATCCCGAAAGGGATAAAGCCGTACGCGCTCCCTAACCTCCTAACTTCCGGTAATTGCATCCTAGCGCAAGGGAGGCTCCCTTCCAGAGCTGGACGCGTTAATCCCTTGCATTACAGGGACCTTAGAAGTGTAGGAATTGGGTGGGCTAGAGGCCTCTTTCTATGTATTTAAGGTGTAAGTAGACGCAGGTTAGAGTAGGGCTGCTTAGACT
This sequence comes from Leptographium galeiforme, assembly GCA_004028395.1. Taxonomy (NCBI): domain Eukaryota; kingdom Fungi; phylum Ascomycota; class Sordariomycetes; order Ophiostomatales; family Ophiostomataceae; genus Leptographium; species Leptographium galeiforme. Next base: position 109,553 of record RQWE01000041.1, read on the forward strand.
TTTTGCTTAGTTAGTAATTTTATTAATCTATTTAATTGCCCTATTTAACAGTTATAAGCCTAGCTTGCGTTTAATTAAACTCCTCCTTTATACTCCTTATACACTTTATAGTATACAGGACTCCTAAGACTCTAACCTACGCCTTTTACCTTTATACTTCTTTCTTCTTACCTTAGCAATTAACCTAATTACTCGCTTAATTTATCTTACTTATTTAACCCTTCTCTCTCTCTCTCTCTCTCTTAAGCTTTAACTATAACGGATAACGAGACGTACAAAAGGCTTCCTTTACTACTAAAGCTTAAAAGTTTATAAGACTAAAGTAACTAGTATAAAAAGCTAAAGTAAGTAGCAGAAGATAAAGGAGTATAGGAATACTTAAATCCTTTAAAACCTATTAAACTAAAGGAGCCTACCTAACCAGACTTTAACAAAGAATTAACTAAAACTAAAGGACGACTCTTTAACCGTAAGGAGAAGATCTAGCGGTCTTACAAAGCCTCTACTAAGAGACTAAGAAGTTTAATTAAACACTTAGTCTTAAGGGAAGTTATAGCTAAGACCTCTTTTAACTTAACTAATTAGTTTGTTACTTTTATAATCGTAGGAATTAAGAAGGCTTTAGTACTTAACGCTACCGCCTACTACTAAGAGCTAGTAAACAAGTTCCTCTTAATTATTAACTGTAAGGTAACGATTACTAACTAAAGGACATACCTTACTAATTTAATCGACTAGCTAAAGACTATAAAGCTAGAAGGCGTCTTTATAAATAGTAAAGCATCTACCTACTTTAAGAGGTTTATAATACCTTTAATTAGACTTAACCAGGTCCTTTTTAAAAAACATATAACCTTAACTATAATTAAGTTAATTGTGTTAATACAAATGCTAGTAAAGACGGCTAACAAGGTGTTAACAAACTACTTAGAGAACTACACCCTGCTAGACTAAGAAAAGGAGGATTTAGCTTTTAGGAAGGGAGGAAGGTTAAGGACGACAGCCCTTATAACCTACTAAAGCAAAAGAGCAGCTTTAGGAAAACGGGAATCTTATAACGTTTATAAGACAAAGCACTTAATTAGCTCCTTTAACCCTTGCCGCAACGCCTATAAAATCGTCTACCTAAACTAAAGCTTTATACTATAAATCAGGACTTAGCTAATTAAGGGCGACAAGGCAGTAGTTAAAGAGTAGCTTATAATTCTAAAGAATAAGGAGAAGGTAACTACGTAGCGTAAAAAGGTCTTATAACAAAAGGAATCTAATTAGGATTTAACCTTTACTAAAAAGGTTAGGTTTATAGGAGTCGCCTTTAGCACTTCCTCTAATCTAGACTATCTTAAAAGAGACTAGATTATTACAAACTCTAGCGCAAGCTCTTACGTCTTTAACAATGCTAGCTTTTTTATAAATCTAACTCCCTTTAAGGAGAGCGTAAAAACCGGTAACGGGACAGTCTAAATTACTAAAAGAGGGAGCGTTAAGCTTAACTTAATGCTATATAACGGCTATAAGGCCACGTTAACACTTAAAAATGCCCTCTTTTATAAAACCTTCCTACTAAATCTAGTAGCTACGCTTTAACTTAATAAGAAGTAGCTTTACTAAAACTAGGAGATTAAGACGATCTACTACAAGGACAGCGAAAACAATAGGACGCACTTTACTAAGCTAAAGTTTAAAGGAGGACTTGCTTTCTTTAACGTTTAACTATAAGAAGTTAAGGCTACGGCTAATGCTTTTGCTACGATTTACGTTAAACCTAATTAAACCTTTATACTAGAAACGGTAGAGTCTAATTAATCCTTTACATTAAAGACTGTAATCTTTAATTAGACTAATTAGACCTCTCCTATAAAGTTTATAAAATCTAATCGGGATTAGATCTATAGTAAAATCGCGCTTCCTATTACTGCCTAGTCTAACGCTAACGTAAAAGCTAATCTAACTGTCTAGCACTAGCGCCTAGCCTACGCAAGACTAAAGGCTGTTAAGGAGGTCCTTAGACGATTAGGCTTAACCCCTTTACGCGGACTAATAACGATTAAATGTAAAGCCTACGCACTTGCTAAGGCAACGCGAGTTAATAGCAAGGCTACAATCGTCCTTATAAACAAAGCACCGTTTGCTAAACTGTTTATTAATTTCTTTTTCTTTAACCTAAGTTAAGACGGCTATACAATGCTAGCTATCTCTAAATGCTTAAACACCGGTAACATCTAAGCAAAGACCTTTAAGTCTAAGGATTAAGCTAGCGTGCTTAACTTTGTGCTTAATATAGCTAACTAGATAAAACGGCGCTTTAACTACGAAATTAGCGTTATTTATAGTAATTAAGACTGTATTTTCCTTACTAATAACCTAACCTAAGCAGCCTTTTAAATTAAAGGGATTAAAACTAAACCTACTAATCCTTACACTTCCTTAAAAAACGGCTAGGCCAAAAGGGTAGGCAGGCTAATTAGTATAAAAGCTTATACTATGCTAATTTATAGCGGCTTACTACTAAACCTTTAGGACAAGGCTGCTATAGCTGCTGTTTACATTTATAATAAGACTGCTATAGTAACGACGGGATTACCACACTAATAGCTATACTAATAGCTAAAGGACTACAATCCCCGCTTTTGCAACATAAACCCTAATTAGATCAAGCCGTTAATTAGACATTTAAAGGCCTATAGCTATAAGGCTTACCCCTTAATAACGAGGGCTTTTACTAATACGCATAAGAGAGACCTTAAGACTAAGCCTTACGCGCACATTAGCTACCTCGTTAGCTACTATTTAACTACCTAATTCTACATTTAGGTCCCTTTACTTAACAAAGTTATTATAAGCAGTTACGTTACCTTTAACGAGTCCCTTTACTACACTACGCTATCGCAGCCGCCGTAGGCTTAACCGGTTATAAATCCTAACTTTATAATCTAGCTAAAGGAGCATAACGCTATTTACAGCGTCGCCTCCTTATAAACACAGACGAGACCGTCTAAGGGGGTAATAACTAATTAGACTCCTTTTAAAAACACTGTTAACTCTAATTAGACTCCTCTAGCTAACAACACCGAAATCTAGCTAATTAGAGCGCTAAACGACAACACCTTCCTAAACGCGTTAGAAAATCCTAAAATCCACTACCTAAGTAGCACATTAATACTAGGATCCTTTTAGACTGTAGACAACGATAAGATCGCTAACACTAATTAGAGTTATTGTTAACCTATATCTCCTAAATTAGCTTAATCGGCTAAATATAGGGATACTATTAAGGTTGCGATTTAAGGTTTAGATAAAGAGAAATCGTAGGAAGAAGAATTAGCCTAGCTAACGCTAAAGGCTACCCTAAAGGTAACTTTAATCGCTAAAGACTGCACTAATTCTCTTAAAAACTAATTAGACTACGAATCTCCTCCTCCTCCTTTACTAACAATAGCTCCTCCTCCTCTTCCTATAAAGCCTTAAAGGCTACGCACGCAACGACCTCCTCCTTTACCGACTAAGCCTTTATAACGCTTAAAACGATTAGTTTTAGCGCGTAGGACGCCTAACAAATATCTCTTACTAGCCGTTAAGCAAATGGCAACGCTTACAATCAACATAGCCCTCCTAACGAAAGGAAGGCGCAATTAGGCTAACTTACTACTACTACTAAAGTTATATAGGGAACTGCTATAGCACTTACTATAAGAAGATTTTAAGACTGTAATAAAGGCTAAATTAAATACCTTAAAGAAGGCAGACACCTTTAACGAGATTAAGATTTACTAAGGCTTAAGAGATAATCTAATTCCGCTAAAGTAGGTGTTTACTTACAAATTTAACGAATTTAACAACCTTTAGCGTTACAAGGCAAGACTAGTAGTTAGGGGAGACCTTAAACTTTTAAACTAGTTAAACAACTACGCCGCAACGCCGCTAATCGGTTACATCCGCATCCTGCTTACAATCGTCGTTAAGTTTTAGCTCTGCCTACTACAATTCAACGCAGTCTCTGCCTTTACATAAGCAAAGATTAACGCGCTAGTCTATACTTACCTATTACTAGGATATAACCGATTAGGTTACTGCTAAGAGCTTCGTAAGGGGCTCTACGGCCTGCGCCGGTCACCTGCCTTATGGTATTAAAAGCTAATTAGTGTTGCCTAAACCCTAGGATTTATAAGACCTTTAAAGAGTCCGTGTATCCTAACAAACAGGAAAATTATGCTATTCTTTTACGTTAACGACATTAGGGTAATCTTCTATAAAAAACACTAAGCTTACTAGGACTTAATCTACGTTAAGCTAATAGCTGTAATCAAGCTAAAAGCTAAGGGGGATATGCAATGGTTCCTTAACATTAATTTAATCCCTAACGGCTTAGGAGGCCTCTACCTTTCGTAGGAAGCCTACCTTAACCGTTTAGCAACTAAATATAAGATTAATACTAACCCTTGTTACCTGCTAAGGACCCCCTTCCTTAACTCCTTACAAGTTAGCGAGATTAGCGCATTAACAGATTAGGCTACGTCTAATTAGATTAGTAAATACTAGGAGATTAATAGCGAAAACCTGTATCTTATAATTATTACTAGAATTAACGCTGCCTTTACCTCTACTTTCTTATCTTGCTTCTCCGCTAACCCTACCGTTTAGTAAGACAAGCTAAATTACTACTTGCTTAAATACATAGTAAGAACTAAATTACTGTGCCTTTACTACCCTGCCGACCACGACGGACCTAATTTAGAGATTTATTTAAACGCTGCCTTCGCTAATAGCGCTCTTAATTAGAGATCCTTTTACAGCTATGTAATCTTCCTCTTTAGCTGCCTAGTACTCTAAAAGGCTAGTAAATAACCCTTTGTTAGTACCTTGTTAATAGAGGCTAAATTCCTTGCGTTAGCAGCCACTGTAAAGGAGGCTATTATAATAATACGTCTCCTAGTTAACCTAGCCGTTAAACTTAACAATAACACGCTTACAATCTTTTGTAACAACCGTTAAGCAGTACGCCTCGTAGAGCCTTTAATAACAACTAGCACTTAGTTAACTAAGGTCCGCTATGTTAACATTTATTACTACTAGCTCCGCAAAGTCGTTACTAAGGAAGACCTTACTATTAAGTAGATTAGCACTAACAAAATAGCCGCTAATAGCCTAACAAAGCCCCTTCCTTATTAAAAACATAAAGACTTCGTTTAAATGCTTAAGATGTAGTATTACTAAGCTACGTTTACGTAAATCGCGTACATTACTACTATAAGAGGATTTAACTCTCTCTAACTAATTAAACTTTACTAATTTTACGCCTTAAAAATCTAATTAAACTTTACTAAAGGGCTACTAACCAGCCTTTTAAACTAACCTCTTTCTTTCTTTCTTTCTTTCTTTCTTTCCTTCTTATTAACTATTACAAAGCCTCGCAGTTAAAACCCCTTTAAGCAACAGATCTTTAATCTAGGGGGGTGTGTTAAGTAGAACCTACACACACGTAATACACGTGACCTACCCGAAATACCGCTATACACGACCGCCTTAAAATCCCGAAAGGGATAAAGCCGTACGCGCTCCCTGACCTCCTGACTTCCGGTAATTGCATCCCAGCGCAAGGGAGGCTCCCTTCCGGAGCTGGACGCGTCAATCCCCTGCATTACAGGGACCTTGGAAGTGTAGGAATTGGGTGGGCTGGAGGCCTCTTTCCATGTATTTAAGGTGCAGGTAGACGCAGGTCAGAGCAGGGCTGCTTGGACTTTTTGCTTAGTCAGTGATTTCATCAATCTATTCAATTGCCCCATTCAACAGGATTGCATTCCCGATCGGTCAGCACCTTATCGTCGCGTTGCTTTTTCTACTTCCGGGTCTCGGTGGACCCTGATACCATCCGCAGCGCCGGCGGCTGCCGTAGAAGTGGAGCCGTCGGCTGCGACAAGGAAAAGAAAAAGTTTAGACTGTCCTACAGGATCACGCAACCCCGTCCAACCGATCGAAGAATGACTTCTAAACGACAGTACCGACGCGTGGCGGTTATCGGGGCTGGGCCATCCGGCATTGCAGCCGCGCGGGCGCTGCAGCAAGAGGGCTGCTTCGAGCGGATTCAGGTGTTTGAGCGCAGTGGTCGAGTTGGGGGGATGTGGCAGTACGAGGCGGAGGCAGAGGCATTTGAGCCGACAGAGGCGGCAGCCGAAGATCAACTGCCGGTGCCAGATGGCTTGGAGCCTGACCATGCTCCGATTCAAACGAAGGCAGCTTCACGACGACGACCTGGGACGGTCAGTGCGGCGCACGAGTCGCTGGATACGAATACCGGTGCTCGGACGATGGCGTTTACACACACACCGCTGCCGACGGTCAATTCGGCGGAATCGGTGCGGTGTCTCGGCTTAGGCAACAGCACACGGCCGCGATCGGCGGTGGCACAGTACCTGGAGGGCGTGGCCGTGCCAGTGCTGGGATTGGTAGTCTTCCACACGCATGTGGAACGCGTGGAGCGACAAGTGGGCGCCGGTGTCTGGGTGCTAACACTGCGGACTGAGGCGGATGAGGAACACGACCTGTGGCGTCAGGAGACGTTTGACGCAGTGGTGGTGGCCTCGGGTCACTTTAACATTGGACAGGTGCCTCGGCTCGAGGGACTGGTGGCAACGTGGTCGGCGGTACCAGGGGCATTTCTGCACGCTAAGTCGGTGCGGTCGCTAGCGAACTATGCAGGCAAGTCAGTGGTGGTGGTCGGGGGTAACATCTCCGCGGCGGACCTGGTGGAGGACCTACACACTGTGGCCAAGGCGCCGCTATACATCAGCCGGCGACATCCGCTCGGTGGGCTTTTGGCAGGAGCATGGCGACTGCCGAATGTTGCGCAAAAGCCTGGTCTGCAGCGGGTCCGGCCAGATGGACCCAATAAGAAGACCATCACGGTCGACTTCACCGATGGTACATCAGTGATGGGCATCGATCAGGTTATCTTTGCAACGGGCTATCGCCGCTCTTACCCATTCTTGCCGGGTGGCATCCCCGTGGCCGGCACCAACCGGCTGGCAGGCTTCTATCAACACGTGTTCAACACCGCCGACCCCTCACTGTCCATCGTCGGACAGGTCGATGGGGCCATTAGCCTACGTGTGTACGAGTACCAAGCTGTCGCAGTGGCACGCTTTCTGGCCGGGCGGGCGACGAAGGAACTGCCGTCGGTGGCGCAACAACAGGCATGGGAAGCACAGCGGGTAGAAAGGTTGGGGCCTTCAGAGCGCTTCCACGAAATCTTCCCCGACACGGCGGCCTACTTTGCCTGGCTGCGCGACTTCGCCGGCCCGCCGGCTGCCAATAGTGCAGGCGCATATGAGCTTCCGCCATTTGAGGCTTACTGGACCGATTCCGAGCTGGAAGTACTGTTCGCCAAGGCACGGTACTGGCATGGTCTGGAGACAGGTGCAGCTGGAGCTACATATGGCCTGCGGCCGACCTTGGGGTAGGTATTAGTCAGTGCTCTGGAGACTCAGAAACGAGGGCTAGCCAGCCCGGTGACTGGATCGCAGTTGGCGGCGGCTTCAACCGCCAGTTGGCCATGCAGCACTCCCGGATGGGCGAACAAGGCCGGGTTGACAAAACCAAGACTGCCCTTGATGATATGCTCTTATCGAGGGGGGGGGCATATAATGATTCGCTACTCTGCAATCTATCTCTCACAAAATAGGGTGTGTGTAGCGTCATTGAGACTTCCCACTTTTAGGATCGATGAGAAGTTGGTCTTTCTGGAAGCGGTTTTTGACAGACTTGCTTCTTTGACACATTGCAGTGCAAAGCCGTAGATTTACACGCCAGAATCGACCTTTACAGAGTGAGCGAAGACGTTTTTTTGTCTGTTCAGGGCGGGTCGTTGCAAAATTCAATAGAATAGTTGCTGTCGTCGAATCAATGCTACCGGGCTACATATGCCTAGTCCTTTCTTACAGGAAGTGTTCTAATATATCGTAATGTAAGTGCAAGTCCTAAGCTAAGTCAGTGATACTACTAATAATCTTAATGAATATGGAAAACATGGCAAATTCTCTTCCATCATAGCACGCCTGTGGCTTATCGACGAGGACGAAACAAGAACTTGCAAAGGAAGGTTGATATTTGCGAAAGTCAAATAGCATCCATTCTACCCAAATATGCACTGTATTGCGCAGAAGCCTCAGTTCCAAGCTTCCATTACGAAGGCATTCTCATCCGTGACGGACCTCAGTTAAGGGGCATGATTCTCTATGACACGTTATGATAGAGAATCATGCCAGTCTCCTTTGGCCCATGATTTAGGTTCGTTCTACCGACGCATAACCTATGTGCTAGTACGATATTATATTGCACGGTGCGGTCTAAAACGCTTGAGACAGACAACACAAAGTACAGTTCGATTATTTTCTAGTAAGGGAAACGACTGATCTCCCGTACAACTTTCTGCGTAGCAGTCACGATCAGCTCATGCTCTTCCACATGTATCCTCTCCTCTAGCTGGTGGAGGTCTTCTCCTTCCCGACAAGGAATCACGACTGTCATGATTGGAGCACCACGGTCCACGACATCAGTCACAAAATGCACCATAATTCCAGTACTGTTATTGGCCAGCTTTCCAGCTTGAAAGTCCTCAAACGCTCTTTGAATTGCATTTGCCCCATCGTATTGTCCTTTCAGGCGTGAGCACAAGAGTCGGCAGGGCTTTGAGAAGAATAGGCCAGCTTACCTGGCAACGCAGGATGGAGATTGATAATCTTGATTCCCGCCGCCTCCAAAGGGTCAAGGAAGGCTTTCGTAAAAATATGCATCCATCCAGCAAGAACAATGAGCTGTGGCGGCGCTGCGCCATTCCCGCCATCGAGAATCTTCTTGCTCAAAGCGGCGTCATATTTCTCCCGGCTGGCCTGCAGTTTCCTTGCATCCGACTCGCCTCTCGCCTGAAAGCCGTGGCTCACCATATTGAAGTACTCCCAGGGGATACCCGCTTGCTCGGCTCGCTTCGTAGCGTATGCCTTACCCCGGTTCACGATAAGCCGGTCAATTTTCGCATTGGTGATTTTCCCTGACTCGATGCCATCGACCAGCGCCTGAAAATTTGAGCCATTCCCACTGGCCATCACCAAAATGTGACAAGTTTGCTCTGGCATGGCCATGACCACTAGAAAGTTTTCTTGAGAAAATGGACCGAAAGCAAAAATACGATCATGTCCTACGCCTACGTGAAAAAATCCCCCAGTCCCATCCTCTAAGTTGAATAAGCGGGCCGGAGCCGGCGTTCCATTTTTCCGGAATGCTGGGCTGTAAACTAGCGTTTCTTTGGGCTTGCTGGACCGGCCCTCTGGAAAGTGCAAGTGTAGTACATAGTACGTCGTAGTGTGGCGTTCACTCTATGCGCGCTCCTAGTGCTGGCCCGACAGTCCCATTAAGGAGGACTGCTCTCTAAGGGGCTGTACAAGGAGAGACCTTGGCAGGGATCCAGGGGATGCTGCGTAGGTCTGATCAGGCGCAATCTAGCGAAGGCAAGGCCTTTGTGAAGATCTGGTGATTGTATTCGTGAAGTATATTGTTGATGATGGCCAGACTGCACACAACGCAGTCTGGCGCCATCACTAGGTCTAGCCCTAGATGTATAGATGCCTGATATCCCAGGTATCAACAGTAGTAGGTAGTTGTTGTTGTGATTCGAATTGCATAGCCCAAAGGGCCATTAATGATCTGGTGATTTCGACTGTGATGGTTGTTGACTGCTACTGGTCCGCCTCGGATGTGCGCAGGAAACACGGGAGATGCACACACGCACGAAAACGCAAGGAGTAGACTCAGAGGCCACGATCGACCACTCAACAGGACGAAAACGAAGAAAAGAAGTAAGTATGCTTCTTTAAGGAAATCCTTTTTTCCGCATGAGAAAAAACCGTTCGGTGGCCATGTGACCTTACATTCCGCGCCAGTCTCGTCACAACTCGCCAACCAATTTTGAAGCCCAACACCGCAGAAGATATGTACTTGTAGACGTCTGGACAGTTTGGACGATTAGCAGGCCACATTAAAATGACGTATCTTAATACCCCGTAATACTGCTTGTTCCATGTGAGGCCTGCCTCGCACATGTCCCGAAAAAAAAATGACCACTTAAACTAAGTGGAGTTGAACTGAGCAATTATTGCCCACACACGGGATCGAACCGTGGACCTCAGCATTACGAGTGCTGCGCTCTACCACTGAGCTATACGGGCTGATTATAGAATTATTCCCGCTACAGAAGCCTAAATACACAATGCAGCTAGCATGTCAACATCGAAATCGGTCGTTTGGGCCTTTTCCAAGAACAACATCCATGCGTCCGTTGCCACACTCACGCGTCTCTGAAGCTGCGTTGGCTGATTTTTCCGTCCCTTGGGAGGCACAAAAGTCTTGTCCTCCATAGCAGCGTCACCGTTTTCGCCATCCTCCTCTTCGTCTGTCCCATCCCCTATGATCGTCCTGCTTCGTCTGAGTGGAGACACGGGCAAAAGATGACTTGAGCTTTCAGTCTGTTGCCGTAACGCTGGTGGGAAGAACTGATCCGGCAGTTTATCAGGCTCCTGTGTTTCACGCCCATAATCCCAAAACCGAGCACGAGACGAGTTGAGAAAAGCGATGAGGTCACGCAGAACAGCGCCGCCATGAAATGGGTCGATAATTACGGCCTCGTCGTCAAAAGATTTGCACTTTGCGCCGTTTCCCACACCAGAATCGATCCCTAGCCACAGACTAAAGGCACTGGCAAAACGTCGCCAGAATGCCGGGTCGAATTCATCACCTGGTGCGTAGCCACAGTTTCGCTCAAACATGCCACGACCATTGTGCGCGCGTATAGGAAATGCCAACATTATGAGGAGGAAATTAGGTAGCCGGCGTTTTAGGGAACGTCCGCACTTGCGGACAATGCTCGGGTCGGCTAGCAGACGCCCGAGGCGGGGACCCAAACCGTATCCCAACCAGTCGGCCGCAGAGAAATCAAAGCCTGGAAGAGCGGTGATAGTCTCCCATATAGTGTTCGCAGAGATGGGTTTCGGCAGAGATACGGACGCCGGGGCCGAAGCCTTTCGACGGAGAAAGTGTCGCGACGGAAGCAAGCGCCGTAACTTATTGTCGGACGGGGCGTCGGGGCGCCTGTTTTGCCGCTCGTGTTGCAGTGACCTCGTCTTGCCAACGCGACCACCAATCGTCGAGCGCAGCGGTCTGTCGCCGATAGTCGGTATACGCTTCGCTTGCGGAAGCTGTTTCCACCGTTTCGTATTAGACTGCAGCATGTCGCCATTCCCAAACGAGGCATCGTGTGCGATCACATCTGGCCGACTGTCTTCGCCGCTGTTGGTCGGTAATGGCCTGGCATTGCGGTCGTTCGTATCGACCACAGGGGGCCGATTTTGATTTGCGCCGGACGTAAGTTTTGTATCTCTATCTTGTTTCTTCGGGCGGAACGCCAAAGGCGAAAATGTAAGCGGTGCGTTTGCGCTGTCTTCAGACATGTTATCAGTGGAGAGCGTATTAGACGGTCGCTTATTTTCAGAGCGACTTTTATCCAAGTTTAATGCCTTATATTTCAGGGGGGGGAATTGAAGACCCACTTAGCTAGGAAGCCAACGCATGAAGCCCAATCATCTCCTTTCTGCAAGGCTTTTGGTTACTACTCGACAACGCAATTCGGGCCACAAGCGATGCCTATTTCGCTGCACTGCACTCTCTCATTTCATGTCAGAGTCCTGTCAATGAAAAGCAGACAGTTGCTGGGAAAGTGGCTATCTACGTGAAAAGTCTCCGGCCCGTCACCGATGTAAAATAACTGGATTACTATATCAAATCTATCAAGGTACATATATCAGCCAATGGCGGCTTTCAAGGTCGCCGGGGTGTCTTCCTGGTGCTTCCAGTCTGCCTGAACAAAGGGCGGGAGTACTTTGAGCTCGTCATAGATGCGCTGCAATACCGGGAAGCTGTCGAGCTGGACATCCCACCGGAGTGCGCTCTCCACGGCCGGGGCAAGGAGAACGTCGGCCAGAGTGAGGCTATCACCGACTGAATAGCGGCCGGCACTGGCACGAAGGACGGCCTCGAGGGCACCGAAGCTGAGAGCTGCGTGCTCTTGGAACCAAGCCTTGCGGTCGACGCCCTCAACCTCGACGCGTCGAAGCATGGATAGGTTTACCTTGGGCTGATAGTCGATGGCCAGGATACTGACCAGGTCGCGTACCCGGGCGCGCAGCAATGGTTGGCTCACGGGCGGCAGCAGCGGAGTGTGGTCTGGGAAGGCCTCCTCCAAGAACTCGAGGATGCTGACGGACTGGCGAATAAGAACGTCGGTACCTTCCGGGCTCCGAACAACGAGTGTCGGTACCGTGGCCGACGGATTGATCTCAGTCACATAGCGGGGGGCATTCTGGGCGCCATCTAGCAGGTTCACGTAAATGAACTGCAGCTTGATGCCCTTGAGCGCGGCCGCAATGCGAACGCGGGTCGCGCACTGGGCCCGGAAGTACGTGTGGAGGGTGAGTTCGCTGTCTCGAAACGCCATGGCCGCAACAACGCCGGTCGGAAAGCCAACATGAAGGCAGGTCGTCCTTCGTAGATGGCCACTTATTACGACATCGCAGACCTGCCTCCGGCTACCAGCTGCCGGCTACCGGCGGCCGGCTACCGTCGGAATTCAAACGCATTGCGTCCCAAGGCCAGTGACACGGAATCGGCTCGACCCCGCACGCTTCAACGGAATCGGAATATAGGCCTTAATCCGGTAACTGCACTTGCACAGCTGTATCTCCATAACTGGCTCATTTTTTCTGGCTTTCTTGTTCTCACAATAAACTGCAATCAGCAATCGACATGGCTGGTAAATCGTGGCTAGATGTACCGGCTGAGTCCGACTTCTCCCTAGACAACATCCCTTTTGGCATCATCAGCCATGGCAGCAGCAAAGAACCCCGTGTGGCCGTGGCCATCGGTAAATCTGTGCTTGATTTGACGGTCTTCGCAACCGGTGACGGTTTCTCGGGGCTGCCGGAAGCAACACCGGATGTATTGCAGACATTTTCCGAGAGGACGCTCAACCAGTTTGCGGCCTTGGGCCGCCCGTTGCACAGCAGGGTACGCGCGTACCTCCGTCTCGTCTTTGCGCAGGACACTCCCCTCGGCGAAGTGTTGCGGGACAATGCCAAGCTGCGCCAGTCCAGCTTGGTACCGTTGTCACAAGTGCGGATGCATCTGCCGATGCATATTGGCGACTACACGGACTTTTACGTTGGAAAGAACCATGCCTACAACGTCGGCGTGCTCTTCCGGGGGCCCGACAATGCGCTGCAGCCCAATTACACCCACCTACCGGTGGGTTACCACGGCAGAGCCTCGTCGGTCGTGGTTACAGGCACGCCCGTACGCCGGCCCTGGGGCCAAATTCTCGAAGCAGATAAGAAGCCCGTGCATGGTCCGAGCAAGCGCCTCGACATAGAGCTCGAACTGGGCGCATTTATCTGCCGCGGTAACGCACTCGGCGCGCCCGTGCCCATCACCGAAGCAGAGAGTTATATCTTCGGCTACGTGCTGCTCAATGACTGGTCTGCTCGTGATATCCAGGCATGGGAATACGTCCCGCTGGGGCCGTTCAATTCCAAGAATTTTGCCAGTACCGTTAGTGCATGGGTTGTTCTGGCTGACGCCCTGGAACCATTCCGGACCGAGGGCATCACGAACGACCACGACGTGCTGTCCTATCTGCATAGCCCCACAGCCCAAGGCGTCTTTGACATCCAGCTGGAGGTCCACCTCAAGAGTACGTGCTTGTTAGATGCTGTTGAATATCGCCCATTAACTGTTTTCTCTTCTGCAGCTGCAGCAGCTGCTGATGCAACTGTCATCACGCGCTCCAATGGCAAATATCTGCTTTGGTCCTTTCCACAAATGCTCGCCCACCACACGGTTGGTGGCTGTCCGCTGAATACAGGGGATTTGCTCGGCTCCGGCACCATAAGCGGACCACGAAGTGGGACCGAGGGCAGTCTTTTAGAAATCACCCGCGGGGGCACCAAGACAATCGATATTGCCGGCGAGAGTCGTACCTTTTTAGCAGACGGGGACGAGGTTACAATAAGCGGATGGTGTGAGCGTGTCGGCACGAGCAGGGTTGGCTTTGGGGAGTGCAAGGGACAGATCCTAGCGCCCTGGCCTAGAGGCTACAGTGAATAGGCAAGACAGCTAATAATAGGACCGGAGATTTAGAATAAGAGACAAGATGACCTCGGTTACATGTCAAGTCACCTGTGGAGGCTTACCTTTAATCTCTCCTATAGCCCTTGGAGATGGACGGGCAGGCAAGACAGTTTTATTCCGGGAACGTGGCCGTCGTAGGAGCACTAGTTTTCGACGGACAGGGAGTCGATTAGACATGTGGTCGTCCTTGCGCTTTGTATCCGACGGGCCTATGCTGTGGAGTCAGCACATGGGATCATGCAGGAGAACCAAACTGCCGTCACACTGTCTGCCATAATCAGCACCTACAGATTTTGGCCTAAGGGCCATCACGTTGATGGAAATAAGGGCTAACTTGGAGTTGTCGATTTAGCTCAGGGCGTGATCAAATTTGGGCATGTGCCCAGCTCGTCTATACCTGGAGGCATGAGACGCGCCGTAGAGAGAAAGATCATGGGTTCAGTCTCATCAACTGAAGAGTGTGAGCTACGTGGTAGCCGGAAAAAGCAGCAAGAGCTCTTTCTGACTGCCCAGATAAAAACTTCGCTCAAGTCCATATTCTCTTGGAATCTGTATTCGGTCGAATTTCTTACGTGTTCCGACTCGTATCTTACTTAGGTAAACGAAATCTCCGCTGCAGCTTCCCCCAGCTATGGTCGTTGTACTTCGCCTGAACCTTTTGGCAGCGGGTCAAGGCCCAGTCGCTGGCGCCGAGCATGAGCGAGCTTTCAAACATGAAAGCCATGCTGCCGGTGCCGACCTTTTGGGGCGTCAGCTTAGCGGATGAGGCGCGCTCAAACGTGTCAGCATCGGGCCCGTGGGCACCCATAACGTTGTGCAGCGAGGCACCACCGGGCTGGAAGCCGCCTGATCCGGCGGCTTTGGCATCGTAGGCGCCCGCGATGAGGCCCATAAACTCGGACATGGTGTTGCGGTGGAACCAGGGCGGCCGGAAGGTCTGTTCGGCGACGAGCCAACGCGGCGGGAAGATGACAAAGTCCGCCACAGCGGTGCCAGGCACGGTGCTTGGGGCCGTGAGGACGGTGAAGATGCTGGGGTCGGGATGGTCGTAACTGATGCTACCGATCGTGTTAAAGCGGCCAAGGTCGTACTTGTACGGCGCATAGTTGCCGTGCCACGCCACCACGTCAAAGGGCGAGTGGTCCTGTGTGGCCTCGAAGAGGCGGCCGTCAAACTTTGCTGTCAGAGTCCAGTGCGTGCCGATGTCAGCGTCGTCTCGATCATCCTCGTATGCGGCCACAGGCGTCTGGAAGTCGCGCGCGTTTGCCAGCCCGTTGGACCCAATCGGTCCCAGTTCTGGGAGCTGAAAGTGACCTTCGTAGAGCTCGAGCATGTAGCCATGCGCAGGGCCATTGGCCAGCTCGATGCGGAACCGTACCCCCCTCGGCAGCACGGCTACCTCGAGCGGCCGTAGCAGCAGCCGGCCTAGCTCCGTTTGAATGTCGAGCACACCCTGTTGCACCACCACCAACAGGTCTCCGTCCGCAGAGTAAAAGGCCTGCCGCGCCGCCATGCTGCGCCCCGCACCAAATACATAGATGGCGAGCCCCGTCTTGAGGGCCGCACTCCCCGCGCCGCCCACCAACTGCAGCCCGTCGATAAAGTCTCCCTCTGCTGCCACATCAAACGGGTCCCATCGCAGCTGATTCGGCACTGTGGTCAGCTGTGGCTCGCCATTCTCTCCAAAGCCTGAGAGCTGCCGCTTCGCCAGCACAAACGGCTGGTGCATCGCCGACGGTAGAATGCGGTACAGCCAAGACTGGAGGTTGCTTGTCCGCGGTGCCGTAAACGCCGATCCCGACAGCTTCTCTGCGTACAGCCCGTACGGCGGCTGCTGCGGCGAGTTGGCGCCCACCGGCAGCGCCCCGGCTACGGCTTCGGTCCTGGCAGTCAGCCTCTGAAGCAGACCATGCTTGGACGAACTCACTCGTGGTACGACCCGAGCCCATGCAGGTACTCGTACTTTTCCGCAAATTGAAACTGGGTCGACGGCATCGTGGCGGGGTGTGCGCTGCGTCTGTCTCTCTCCGCGTCCTGGAAGCCGGCTGCTGTTATACCTAGAACATGTCCTCGAGACCCACTTCCAACCGAGCGGCCCCACCAACTCCGCCTTCGCCACGGGAGCACCAGCCGTAAGCGCGGAATCGGAATCGGAACAAGCCCATCCAATGACAGCAGGGTCAGGTGGCAGATCCCCCGACGTTGGAGTTCGTGTGGCGGGGAGGGCGTCGTTGAGGCCATAAGTAATGGTCGCAGTCATGTAAGTGTCTCTCTGCTAACTGCTGGCGAGCATCTTCTCCTCTTCGACGCACCGGCTGCTTTCCGCCTTGTCTCATCTTACACCCAGAATGGCCCAACATCTCGTAGTCGCTGGCCTGCTGCTGGCCGTCTACCTACTCGTCCGCTTTCTCAACGCCACCGACATGCCCAAGATCCGTGGCCTGCCCGAGATCCCCGGCGTCCCGGTCTTTGGCAATTTGATCCAGCTTGGCACCGACCATGCCCGCGTGGCCAAGCGGTGGGCCTCCCACTACGGGCCTGTCTTTCAGACACGGCTAGGCAACCGCGTGAGTCTGCACGCCTTGTAAGTGCCACTGTTACTAACCACCACAGCGCATCGTCTACGTCAACTCCTACGAGGCCGTGCGCTACTTTTGGATCAAGCATCAGTCCGCTCTAATCTCTCGTCCGGTTTTCCACACCTTCCATTCTGTCGTCTCCTCTTCCCAGGGCTTTACTATTGGCACCTCGCCTTGGGACGACTCCTGCAAGGCGCGTCGAAAAGCCGCCGGCACCGCCCTCAACCGCCCCGCCGTCCAGTCCTACATGCCCATCCTCGACCTCGAGTCTGCCGCCAGTATCCGAGAGCTCGCCGATGACGGCTCGTCCGGCAGCCATGCTGTTGATCCCAGTCCCTACTTTGCCCGCTTCGCTCTCAACACCTCACTGACACTCAACTATGGATATCGCATTGACGGCGCCATTGACAGCGCCCTTTTGCGCGAGATCACCCACGTCGAGCGCGAGATCTCAAATTTCCGCTCCACTAGCAACAACTGGCAGGACTACGTGCCACTCCTGCGCTTCTCTAGGCGTCAAAACGTTGCCGCCGAAGAGTACCGCCTGCGCCGCGACCGCTACCTCTCTCAGCTGCTCGACGGCCTCAAGCAGCGCATCGCCGCCGGCACTGACAAGCCTTGCATCACCGGTAACATTCTGAAGGATCCCGAGGCCAAGCTCAACGAAGGTGCATTTGTGCTTCCCTGAATCCAAGTCGAGTCGGCTGCTTTGCCTTGCTGACTCGTCTAACTATCCAGCCGAAATCAAGTCCATCTGTCTTACCATGGTCTCGGCAGGCCTCGACACCGTCCCCGGAAACATCATCATGGGTCTCGCATACCTCTCCACCCCCCACGGCCGGGAGATCCAGGAGACGGCCCTCCGTGCCATTGAGGCCGTGTATCCCAACGGTGACGCTTGGGAGAAGTGCCTCGTTGAGGAAAAGGTGCCATACGTTACCGCTCTCGTCAAAGAAACGCTACGTTTCTGGACCGTCATCCCCATCTGTCTACCACGCACCAGCATCAAGGACATCGCTTACGAGGGTGCCATCATCCCCGCCGGCACCACATTTTACATGGTCTGTCCTGCTCCGCCCTGTACGGTCTTTTCTTCGTCTAGTATGTTTTAATAACAATGTAAATCAGAACGCCTACGCCGCCGACTATGACGAAACACGCTTCACAGAGCCTACCAAATTTCTGCCAGAGCGCTTCCTTGATGACAACGATGCTGGTACGCCGCACTACGCTTACGGCGCCGGTTCGCGCATGTGTGCAGGCTCTCACCTCGCCAACCGCGAGCTCTACACGGCGTACATCCGTCTCATCACCGCATTTGAGCTGTTGCCCAGCGGCGACCTAGCCGACGCTCCCATCATCGACTGCATTGACTGCAGCCAGAATCCCACTGCATTAACCGCGGACCCGCGGCCGTTCAAGATTCGTTTCAAGACTAGAAACGCTGCCTTGCTGGACGAGTGGATTTCGGCCGCCGAGGAGCGGACCCGAGACCTCCGATAGCGGTAAAGTAGAAAGTAATCGATGGATCAATCGCAAAGCCAGTGACGTGGGAGAGGAGGCCAATCTTGAAGGAGTGTGTGTATGGTTGGTTATAGGCGGACTGGTCCAACCAGGGTTTGTTCCCTCTTGGGTGTCAACTTCGGTGAACTCACCAGCCCAACATACTAAAACCACCTGATCAAATTGGCGCCCACGCTATAAGCTACCCATCCAAGCAGCCTCTTTCTTTCTACAAGGTCCGTGATATTCAGAATGCAGCGCAATCTTTCAACGGGATCGGCCTTCATGAGAAATGGCGCAGGGCGTCGGACGTTACGACTGCCGGCCTGTGAGTGTAGTGCTCCATAATACGACGTATGGGTGCCAATGTGACCCATATTATCTGATCCATCCAATGGAACAAGACCTAAAAGCCGCTATTCGTCCTTAGCGTAGTAGCTAGCGTTACTTCCCCGCACTTCACTTATATGCCCTTAAACCCCAGCTTTCCCGAGTTGGAGTGGCTGCATCACCACTCAATTTAATGGCCATGCGCAGTTCCACGACCACGCTTCCGCCGTCGACCGGCCTACAGAAGCGCCGGTTCCCGTACACAGTCGTCGCCTGGTGAGCCGCAGAGTCTGCCCCCCATTTCGCCCGCCCGCCGTGAGTCCTCGCTGACGGCCCAGTGACAACTGCAAACGCCGCAAGACCAAATGCACAGGTGGACGTCCTTGCCAGAGCTGCGGCCAAGCCCACGCCGCCTGTGTGTACAAGCGTACCACTCGCTTCTACTCCCGTAGCCGTGGTTCCGTCTCGTAAGATGATCGCTGCGCCTCTCCGATTATCGCCTCAAGACTGACCGGCACCTGCCAGCTCGGCTTCTGCTTCTGACCAGCCAGCCCTCAACGTGGCCAGCCTCTCGGAGAGCCTACCATTAGCTGTCCCGGATTCTGGTCCTGCAAATACGAACCGGCAGGAAACTTCTCCAGCCGTTGGTCCCGCCACCTCGGACTTTTACCTGGGCATTGCTCGCCTCCATCTAGTCTCCCCCACACGACCCAACCCAAACCCCGGCCAAAATCAGGGGCACCGCCCACCCATTGACGGCGCTCTCGAGCTGCAGTGCCTTCTCGAACACCGCCGTGCCGACGCCCCCGGCGGCGCTCTCGCAGCGCTCTCGTCGGACCGTTGGCGCGACGTCCTGCGCTCGTACAACGAAGAGGTCGGCCTGCAGTATCCGTTTCTTGACCTCGACTCTCTGCAAGCAGACATATGTTCGGGCGTAACCGACGCTTCTGACACCGCCACTCTCGTGCTCGCTGTCGTCGGCAGCTTCTCCAGCCTTGACACGGCCATGCAGGCCGACGGTCTCGTCCGCGATCTCTTCGCCGCCGCCACCGCTCGCTGCCACCTCGTTGGTGCTGAGGACCGTCACAACCTCGACTCGCTCATTCTCGCTGTCGGTTGGCCCCGTTCTGCTCTCCCCTCGCAGCCCTGTCGGATCATCGCTGACTCCACAGACCATCTACTTCTTCCTTACCGACCGTGAGCTCCTTGCCTGGCGTGGCATCGGCACCGTCGCCCGCCTTTTGCAGGAACCGGCCGCCCTCGGCGACGTCGATGACCGCCTGTACTGGTCCGTGTTCGTCCTCGACCGCCGCTGGAGCTTCGGTGCAGGCCTGCCCTTTGCCGTCCCCGACACTGATCTGCGGCCCGGCCCCCGCTTCGAGTACGACCACCCACCCTCATCCCTTTCCTCCCTCTCTACTCTCCACCTCGAGCAAATGGTGGCCTATTGCCGC
The DNA here is from genome assembly GCA_004028395.1 of Leptographium galeiforme. Lineage (NCBI taxonomy): Eukaryota > Fungi > Ascomycota > Sordariomycetes > Ophiostomatales > Ophiostomataceae > Leptographium > Leptographium galeiforme. The sequence continues at coordinate 129,645 of RQWE01000041.1, forward strand.
ATCACTTCCGATGTCCACCGCTGGCGGCCTGACGCCCCCGTCCCCGCGGCCACCCGCGACCTCCTCTGCCTTCGTGTCCTTGCCTGGCAGCACAGCCTCCCCGAACCCCTCCGCTTTGCCGGTATTGACGACTGCTTCGACCCCGCCACTGAAGACCGCGGTGCCTACCGCCTCCGCCTCACCCTCCACCTGCGCACCAACCAAATGCGCACTGTCATCTACCGCAAGGCCGCCGTCCGATCCCCCGCAACATCCACCTTGGATCCCGCCCTTGCCGGCGCCATGACCGCCGTTGCTCACGACTCCATCCAACTGCTTGACCGCCTTGCCCGCGAAACAGATATATATCGCGCCCAGCACAAGACCTTCAACCACTTCCTCGAGACCGCCCTCTCCTCCCTTCTGCTCATCCTTTGCTGCTCCCCCGACCCGCCCCCGCTGGCCGGCCTGCCCGATGTCCGCCTCGCCATGGACCTCGTCCGCCGACTCGCCGCGTCATCTGTCGTATCTCGCCGCCTCCACGACAAGCTGCACACTTTCCAGGCCGTCGTAGACCGCCTACAGACTACCGCCGATCCGCTCGACACGTCCGACACCAACACCTTGGCTACGTTCGACCCCGCAAACACCTTCAGCCCCCCGCGAGATGATCTCGTGGCGGACTGTTATCCCCCTCTAGTCGGGTTCTCTCCCTCGCCCATGACCCCCATTGACATTTCCTTGGCGTTGCCCTATGCCACCTCGAACATGGACAGCGCCAATGCTGAACTCCCGTTCCTGCGTTTCCCCGAGCTGACAGAATATCTGATGGGCTACGAAAGTAGCTTTTCCTTTTAGTAGGTACCCGATGTGGTATTTATTCGTCATTATTCATACATTTTATGGCCAGCAGAGCCATTTCTGCCACCTAAGAAGTTTTGACCCTATTTCTCCACAAACGGCAATAACACCACCATATCCGCGGCCTACCCCCGAGGCAGCGCAAGGTTGCGCTTAGTCCGTTTCTCACTGTACTGTGTTTCACGGACCTCCAGGGCAAGTTGCTGGATAACAACTTGTGACCTACCCTGACGAAAGAGTCGACGAAAGACCGATCTTCCTAGAGTTACCTCTATCCGCCCATATCCAGTTAGCTTCCAAAATGCCAAGGGAAAAAAGGTGCATTGAGTGGCAATAATTCAAAATGGTGCAAGTTAATATCGATCAAAGTCACAAGTACTTTGTTAAGGACAATTATAGCAAAAAAGAGCATCATAAATACCAATAACAATTGTGAACAGATGACGTGTCGGACTTACCCAAATCTGATGACATCGCAGTCGGCCGTATAATAGGAAGTCGCCGTATACGAAGCTGGCCTGTTGCTTTCGGTTCTACCAAGCGCTATTCTGGGCGCTTGATCCCAGTGGCCGATCCCACTCCACTGAACGTAGACAGCACACCGTCCACAAGCGCCTTGGCCATGCCCTGGCCACGCTTGCTGCGACTGTCATCGCCGAAGGCCCCCGTCGGCTGATCCCCGCTGCCCATCGTCGGCAGAACATTGTCGCTCGCCGATAGACTTACGAACAACGCAAACGGCACCAGCCACACGCAGAGGCCAAAGTACGATGCGATCTCCGTGAATGTCCGTGCATCCGCCGGCGTCTCGTAATAAGAGGACATGTTCTTATACACGTTTTCCTGGTAATGAGAAAAGTATTGGAACCACACGTAGTGGTCGATCAACACCAGCACTAAACAAACGTTAGCAAAAGATCTGCAACAAATGGACAGCAGCAAGGCGTACCACAAGACAGAACAAACAGTGGATCAACCAGTTGCACATACGGGAACCGCCGCATGTTCCCAAGATACACCACATGAGAAAAAATACCCAATACGGTCGGCCAGAAGGGAAAGCCATCGACAAGGCATAGGGCGAGCTGCAGTCCCACAATTGAATAAATCAGGCGCGTCAGGAAGCGTTTCGCCATCACGGTGTGCTCCTCCACTAGCTCCGATAGGTAATAGAGGCCGGAAGCTGCAAATCCCATTAGTCGTCATCCAACGAAGAATAAGAGGGAATGGGAAAGTTCCTTACCAATAGCCAAGGTTAGGAAGCAGAAGCCCACAATTGAGCCCAAGTAGCCCACTAGAGGAAAAATCCACATCGTCGCGGTGAAGCTGCCCTACAGCGGTCACATCCCACACGGGGTCGTTGAGTTGAAGACCGTGGAAACGTCAAATGACACTGTTGTGTAGAGACAGGTGGCTTGACAGTAGGAGCTAACTTCGTGTTCTATTACGACCGGAATAATCACGCTCTTATCCGCACATACGGAGTAGTTAATCCGCGCACATGATAAGATAAGCTATCGCCTGCCCCACCAGATTTTGAAGATTTTCAAGCAGCATCGGTGTTCAGCATTTTTCATGTCTGCTACTTTTTGCTTCTCTTTCCCATTTCGCCCTCTGGGTCGCCCCACTCTGTCACCATGTCCCGACCCGAGGACACTCTGTACGTTAGATAACCGCGTTCGTTTTATTGTTATTCGTAGTTTAGGAGTACTGACGTTAACCAGAGCTGCCGACATACATTACAATGACATTGAGGCGCGCAAGTACACTACCAGTTCTAGGATTCAGAATGTGCAGGCACAGATGACACGGCGAGCGTTGGAGCTACTCGACCTCCCCGGGCCGAGCTTCATTCTCGATATTGGCTGTGGTAGCGGTCTGTCCGGCGAACTCCTGACCACGTCGGGGACGACTATCCGAAGGCGGCGGCGGAGAACCAGTCTCGGTGCCGAGCTCATAGATGGAAAGGAGGCGAGCAGCGACAGTGAAGCGGAAGATGACGACGATGATGCCGCCAGCATCATCGAGGAAGGAGGGGGCGGTCCGCACATCTGGGTGGGCATGGACATCAGCCCGTCCATGTTAGATGTGGCTTTACAACGCGACGTCGAAGGCGATCTCCTGCTGGCAGACATGGGACAAGGCGTACCGTTCCGGGCCGGCTCATTCGATGCTGCCATCAGCATCAGCGCGCTGCAGTGGTTGTGTAATGCCGAGAGCAGCGACACCTCTCCGCAAGGTCGCCTCTCCCGCTTTTTCAACGGTCTTTACGCCTCTCTGCGCCGGGGTGGCCGCGCTGTGTGCCAGTTCTACCCCAAGAACGATACGCAGCGGTCCATGATCACCCAAGCAGCAGTTCGAGCTGGTTTTGGCGCTGGTGTTCTTGAGGATGATCCGGGTACCAAGAACGTCAAAGTCTACCTCGTCCTCACCGTGGGCGGAAACGTGGCCACTGGAAATGGCGATATCACTGGTGTTGTCTCAGGCTTGAACGGGGTCGATATTGTGGATGAGCGACCGAGGGGCAGGAGTGGCAAAGGTGGCGTCATCCAAAAAGGCAGCAAAGCTTGGATTGCGAAGAAGAAGGAACAAATGGAGCGTAAGGGAAAGGTTGTCAAGGCCAACTCGAAGTATACCGGCAGGAAGCGGCGGATCGCTTTCTAGTGTGGTCTCGGGGTCCTATTTCGGCTTTTTTTGCATTCATTATGGCGTTGTCTCCAAGGTAATCTAGAGGTGGGGATGCGAGATGTGATCATGAATCATGCTGCCATTCAGAAGGTATTTCTCATATTACGGTTTCATGGATGCGTAGCTTTTAAGCATGTGCAAAGTTGCTTTTTGTATGTGGTGTTATGTCGTTTTGGCGTTCTCTTTCTTCGTTCGAAATTCCATAGCTGCGAGCTGCGCCGAATTGCATTGACTCCGGTGTCGCACGAAGTATCTGGCGTCGTGAGCACAATGCGTACTCCGTAAAGCCCCGGAGGTCGGACCTGGCCTCTTGTCTCGGCCCTGATAATATTGCCCGTCGGAGCGAGCTTCGCCGCAATAGCCTGCTTTACGACAAGCGACTACTGTACTCCGTACGTCGTACGCGGTATCTTACTCCGCAGATGCACCGTCTGCGGCTCTGCAGCTTACCGCCGCGGCCGCCCTGCACCTACGTCGTAGCCACGAGACCGTTATCGACCCGAGTTCCATATGGCAGTTGGGATTACGACCTGACACCGAGGGTGTGGGGCTGGTGAGATATTAGTGTGGGTCACCTGGCCCGTACGCGGCCCCTGAAAAATTATAGAAGTGGGGCTACTTTTGTCGTTCACACTGATTGGGTGTGGCGGTGCAAATTACGAATGCATTCATCACCGAAACATCCACGGCCCCGCCAAATGGGCTTCTGTTTACTTTACGACGTACGGAGTAGGCGCGTTGCCTAATACAAGTTAAATAACTCCTCGTGCGAACATTGTAAATACGACATACGGAGTAGGCAGCCAGTGCCACGACAGGCGGGCGCTCAAGCGATTGCAGCGCTACTTCAGGACGCAGAACGCCAGGCGTCTATTCGTAACTTAGGAAAGGCCGCTAACGCAGAGCATGCACGATGCAGTGAGCCAACACCGATAGGCGCCCCTGGGTACGTTAGCCCAGCCATTCCTTTCCGGTTGGTATTGTACTCGTACTCCGTGCATTTTAGGTTGAAGCACTGTCCTTTAACCAAATTAAGTGTTCCAGCCAGATAGTACGCCACCTATTCAAGGCAACGTTTAGCCATATACAGTTAGATACAGTGTCTCTAATACTGTATACGTGGTCCTACCTTTATGCTCTACGGATTCTCATTTCTGGATTTGCCCTCTTTCTCCTCAGTCTTGATCTCGCTCACTCACTTTGCTTGGCTCCGTCCGACTTTCCCTCGCTTCCTACACGCACCTCGCGGTGTTTTCTTTCTTGTCTGCCCTCTCGGCTTGCACCCTGAGCATCTCGCAGAGTTCATATCATACATATACTTACATTCGCTTTCCTGGTCCTTCCTGTCTCTCTCGCTTTGGCGGTGTCCCTTTTCCGGACGAGGTCTTTCCATTCCTTCGCATCGCGCAGCTCGTACCGACCATTCACATTCCAGTCTACTCCTTTTACTACTTGAACCCGCTCTTTTTGCTTCTTGCCCTTGTGTTGCTTCCAGGAATAGCATTTGGCATTTTGGATCGAAAACTCTATTTATCTGTTTGTCGCTGGCTATTTTGGTCGCGTCAGACCCGGACCTCGACGTGAGACACTTTATTTCGCATCAGGGGCCTTGCCGGCAATCCGTCCGAAGTTGCGGCCTCGACTCCTGTTTGTCACACCCGGTGTGGACTCTCGCTGCCTGCTTGACCTCTGAGTTAACAACCGCCCTACACGACGAACACCTAATTCTACGACGTCTTTCCGTGGCACCTTTCTTCGTCACTGCGAAACCAACACTCCTCTTTGGTGCCGTCACCGACTCCTTTTTTTTCTGGTCTAGCCACAGGTGGCAGAAATAGTCGAGGTCAAGCTTCTGCACTTCACCTTTTATGAAGCCTGCGGCGTCAGTGCTGTTTCGAGACGCCCACCCATCACCATTCCTGAACAACATGCAACCATGATGCTGTGCGAGCCCATTATCAGTTCCATCACTCCTAGTCCGGACTCTCCGCCAGGCATGACTGCCTCAAAATCCTCGAAATCGTCTTCATTTCACTCGCTCAGTTCCGAAGACAACAGCGTTCTGTCCGATGTCAACCACTTTGAAGACATAGGCCTTGACGATGATTCGGTTCCTAATCACGACCGCGACGTGAGCTTCAAGAGCCCTCCAAACAGGTTCTCGGCGTCATTTACTGCCGATCTTCGAGCGGCCACTGTCCAGCATAAGTCCCCGCATACACATGGTTCCCGAGAGCTGGCCAGAACACGTACTCGCCAGAATGGATTTCCAAATGGCCGGCCGTCCTACCCAAGTCTGCAAGTCCATGTCCGCAGCGCCAATGTCCGAAGCACGAACACCAACTCATTACTTCCCGAGCCCTTCACCGCGAAACATTTGACAAGATCCGCCTCGTCCCTCTCGTTCCGGCAGCGCAGTCCAAGCCCTCGTGTGCATTCGACTCCCGGTCAGAAAGACCCGATACTACCAATAAAGCCTAGAAGGAGCAGTTGGCAGTCGACCCGTGAACGCAAGACAGCCTTGCAGCTCGAGATGGAATGCGACGAGGATGAGGGCGACGATATTCCAGAGGGTCTCGTTCTGGATAATGTGCCCATCTCACCACGACCGCCCTCTGAGCGGTCACGACCGGTCAGCTCCGCGAGCTCCATCGCAGGCTCGCCAGATCGCAATTCGAAGGACAAGTCAAAAAGCGTCGGTAACGGCACGCCACCAGTCGCCCTCGCTCAGGGGTCCTTGCGGTCGCCAACATGGAGGGCTGACGCACTGAAATCACCCAGCGACATGGTCAGCCCCATCAAGACACGAGCTAAGAGCTGGACGGCCGTGCTGTCGGAATTGAATGTCGAGGCGAAGGCCCTCACGGAGAAATTAGAGGAGCATGCGGACGAATTGCAGCAAAAAGCACAGCGATCCAGCACTGGATCCATGCCCGTGGCACGGCGAAGCGTGACGGCCCCTGTCGACAACAAGCCCCGGCACAAGTCCGCGCTGCCGGAGCTACCGCCTTTGCGGCGGAGCAACATCATGATTGATCCTCTTCCCGTGTCGAAGGAGAAAGAAGCAGTGCTCTCCCGCACGCGGCCTTCGTGGTTGCCGCCCAAAGACCCTACCGAGGAAAAACGTCACCTGAAGGAGTACCAAAAAATGATGGTTCACAGCAAGGAGGCAGAGCGCCGCCGAGAGGCCAGCCGGCGAGCTCGATCGGATTGTCGAGACACTGCAGCCAATGGCTTGATGCAGATCTGGGAGCAGGACATCATTCCAAGGTGGTCCGAGGCCGTCAGGGAACGCAGAACGCGCGAGCTCTGGTGGCGAGGCGTGGCGCCGCGCAGCAGGGGGGCCGTCTGGACGAGAGCCATCGGAAACGAGCTGGGGCTGACCGAAATGTCATTCCAGGCGGCCCTTAGCCGCGCTCGTGATGTGGAAGCACGCCTCGGGGCCCAGACGGCAACACCAGAGGACGAGTGCTATGCGTCCCACTTTGCGGCGATACGCCAGGACGTCGAACAGTCCACGTGGAAAGACCTGAAGATTTTCCAGGCTGGTGCACCGCTCCACCTGGGCTTGATGGACGTCTTGATGGCATACTCCATGTACCGTAGTGACATTGGATATGTCTCGGGCTGCAACGTGAGTTTTCCATCGCCCTGGAACGCCGCTGATCAACGCTAACAAGGGCCATCTCAGACTATTGCAGCCTTGCTCCTGCTGAACTTGCCCGGCCCGGCTTCTGCCTTTGTATCGCTGGCCAACATTCTAAACCGCCCGCTGCCGCTCAGCTTTTACGCCGCCGATTCTGGTGCTAAATCGTCCGCCTATAACCTGATGTTGCAAACTCTGTTACTGAAATCGCCGTCATTGTACCAACACCTTACTGCCTTTCAGGATGCCGATCCCGATGAATACCTCAGCAACGTCTTCACTTCTCTATTCACCGGTTGCCTGGCGCTTGATGAAGCGGCTCGTCTCTGGGACGTCTACGTCTTTGAGGGTGATATGGTCTTGGTCCATGCCGGCGCGGCATACCTGATGGGCAAAGAGATGGAACTACTCGGCGCCAAAACTCAGGAGGAGGTCCGCAGGATTCTCGAAGGCAACGCGAATGACGCCGAGAAAAGGCCCGCCGTGGCCCGGACTGGAGAAGAAGACAGGTGGATGAAGGCCGTCCGGGCTGCCGGGAAAGTGTAGGAAGCGAAACGGCCGTGTCCGCTTTGCTCCCATTCACATTTGTGTATATGCCCTCACGACAATTGCCTGTCATCTGGATTTTCTGCACCGCTCGGCGTATACTTGTTCTTCATATTTGTTCTTGTTCTTTTCTGGACATTGATCCATATCATTTTTTTATTGGGCATACTTAATTTCTGCACACAGTCATCGGCATTGTGCCTCACCCTTTTTGTACCGGATATATCTTGGGGGAGTTCTTTGTGAGAGCGGGCTTCAGAGTGTAATTAGTGCGAGCATTGAGACAACGGCGTCAGTTCATACTGTTTTTAGAGTCTGTAGGTTCGTGTCTACTTGCAGTCTCTCTGCTTGGAAGATATCGTACCACCCGTCTTCTTTCCTTTCCTGTGTCTTAAGATCACCAACCTGGCTTTCCATGTCAACAACCACTTCCATCAGCAAGCTCCGTCAGATCACACCCTACATGCAGCCATGCCGTAGGCGACCCGTCGTGGCGAGACTACGGACTACTTACGTCCCCAAACACCAGAGCGCGGCCCGGCATCGCGGCTAACATGCGGTTCTCCCACTTGTTGGGGGAGTGAATAGCTCGACGCGTGAGGTGGTATGTTTGAGAGGAGCGGCCGAGCATCTTTTCGTACTCGTACCGAACGTGTCTCGTACGAAGTACAAAGTACAAGCTCGGGCAAAAGGCACCGCGAAAAGGGCATCGGAAGCAGAGCGCAAGAATTGCTCGCAACCAGAAAGCGGGCCAGCGCCAAGACACCGGGAGCGAACTGAGTGAGTTGGCGTCTCCTGCGACTCAATGCCATCGGCAGGAGCCCGTTCCGCCTCGGCGAGTACTTGTACGAACGATACTCGTACGAAGTGTCTATGTCTTGGCGTGTGCATTTCACAAGCCTTGCTATCTGCTCGCATCTCCCGAGGTTAAATCTGGACACTACTCCATACTCGTAATTGTATTTTCTATTTAATGAGTGGTTGAGCATGAAAAGATCGTGTTACGATAAGCGCCGGGCAGATATGTATCACGCGGAACTGGGCAGAAGCAAAACTGCCGTTCTACAAGATACTCGTACTCCGTTCAGCGGTAAAATTGGCACGTGGAAATTTTTCCAGATTCGGGATGGTAGGCTATGTTGCCTCAACAAAATCATATGCTACCCCAACGAAAAAAAAGCGGGACAATGCCCTAACCCCTGGGCAAAATTTCAGTCGCTTTTGACATGTGAATGTCGTTATAAGTGAATCGAGCCGGGCGGTCGGGCGGCCTCGCGGTATTTACGACGTAGGTACGCAAGCCAAGCCGAGAGGCGAAATCAACTAGCAGGCAAGAAAGGTGCTGACGAGAGGCGGCAAATATGGCTGAGCGTATTGTGCCTACACGTAAGATAGTTTTCTGTAAGCTGCCTTTCCAACTACGCGGAGGGCGTCGGCCACTGCCGTTGGGGCGCCAGCGCCGGAAACAGGGCGGTGAACCGAGCGAGCCCCATTATGTGACGGGACAGATCCTGGGGCAAACTCGAATGTTTCTGTCGTGGCGGTCAGGGCCGTGTTCAGTGGCTCCTGGAAGTCGAATTGCCGTGGGCCAAAGGAACCTCGCCAACAGAAGCTGGCCTCCTACTCTGCATCTTGCCAGAAGCAGCATAGAGCACTCAAGGGCCCTAACTTTTCCGGCCTGACAGGCGGCGGCGCCTAGTCGTTGTTCCTGTAGACACGCCATTACGAGACGACCACCCGTCTCGGATGGTCCGTATTAATAGACAAAGCACAGTCCCAAACAAATCCTTGTACCGCACCTGCACATATTTTTAAGTTTTGGTCTCCACATTCAACCCTTCCTTTTCTCTCTCCCTATTCTCTTGTATCCCTCCTCTTTTTGGTTCTCTCAACCCTAGCCCCCCTCTCCACCCCTCCA
>RQWE01000410.1:432-15998 GCA_004028395.1 Leptographium galeiforme
GCCTGCCGAGCCTGCCGATCCGACTCCGTTGATTCCGTTGGCACTGGACGGGTTGGACGTGTTGGCTTGGGACGTAGGTCCATGCCCTGCATGCCCTGCATCCGTCCCCTGGCTCCCGTCGCCGGCCGCCGCCGCCGCCGCCGCCGCGGCGCCGCTCCGGCCCAGCCGCCGCGCCACCAGACAGGTCAGCACGGGCGCGCACAGCGGCGACGCGTAGGGGTCGAGAAAGAGGTGCGGGTTGGCGACGAGGGCGGCCGTGAGCTCCATGGTGCGGCGCAGGGCGGCGACGTCGTCGAGGCGGTGGGTGATTTGGTTGGCAATGAAATTGACAAAGTACGGCACCAGCTGGTGCAGCCCCGGGTCGTTGCGCACCGAGTCGAGCGCGGCGTCGCGCAGCCGCAGCACCTCGTCGTCGGGGCTGTCGTCGAGCACGGCCGCCTGGATCTTGTCAAAGTAGAGCACCAGCTCGTTGCTGATCACGTGCTTGATCGCCGGTCGGAAGCCCACGTGATCGTTGCCCGCCAGCGCCGCCAGCGCCGGGTGCGCGCCGGGCGCCTTGGCCACGAGCTCCTGCGAGCGCGCCTCGGCCGTGGTCGGGTTCTGCGGGATCGCCGGCTGCACGCCCTCAATGGCCAGCCAGTGCGCCGTCACGCTGGCGTCGCGCGGCACCCGCGGCAGCGCCGCATTCACCAGCCGCTCAAACTCCACCTCCTCGTCCTCCACGTAAAACAGCGGCTGCCCCGGCCCCAGGCTCGCCTCGCCGTACCGCAGCGGCCGCGTCGACTCGTACCCGTACAGCGGCTCCACGTCCAGCACCCGCAGCGCCTGCGACATGTCCGCCACCGTCAGCGTCGTCCGCGACGCCGCCCGCATGATGCGCAGCGCCTCCACAATCACCTGCCCGATCCGGTACTCCACGTCCTGCGACAGGCACCGCACCGCATCCTCGCCCAGCTGCGACACCCCCACCGACTCGGCCACGTCCCGCACGTTCTCCGGGTTCCAGAGCAGCTGCACCGTCTCGTCCGCCTTGCCCGCCATCGCGGTGTCGCTTGCGTATTTCGAAAACGTATCTCGGAACCGTATTCCGCTGGTGCGTATGGGCCCCGTAAAGGTCTGTCGGAAAAACCCCCTCTGTGCGCCTGCGTGTCGCGTCGTGATGGCAGGCTGACGGATGAAGCTAGATGGCTGCGAATGGCTGCAGACAAAAGGTTGCGTGCACGGACCATGTATGACTAATCATTTCAATCCGTGCGACTACGAGTACGTCTGTACTCGTAATACTCGTACTCGCACTCGTAGAGTCAAATTCCTGGACACTTTTCATTCAAACGCCAAACATCTCGGCATCTCCATGCCCTTGCCGCACCCCTCCACCCCGTACGGCGCTGCAATAATACATGTAAACAAATCCGGCCAAAAGGCCTCTCCAACCTGCCCGAACGCCCACCGATGCAGGCTTCCTCGCCGACTCCTCTCAAGGACTAGACTCTTTCCGAGCCACTGCTTTTTCGGCCTTGTCCGTCTCCTCGGCTGTGCCCATCCGTGTTTCGTTTGTGGCACCCGCGCCGCCCTGTCCAAACAGCTCCCCCGCGCGCCGCGAGCCTTCGGGGTTTCGTGACAAGAGGTCCAGCACCGACTCCTTGTCCTTTTCCGACAGGGCCTTGATGTCTGCTGGGCCAAAATCGCCGCGCAACAGCCGCTCCTTCAAGATTCCGTCGTCGTACGACGCCAGCAGCCGCGCAATCTCGCTCGGCCGCGGGTCGCCGCCCGACGCGCTGCTCAACGTGCGCCCATGCGTGGGAGCGTGTCCGTGAACCTGTCCGTGAACCTGTCCGTGAACTTGCTGAATTTGTCCGCCCGGCGGCGACGACGGCGCATTGTGTCGCCGCACTGCCTCTGGCGACGGCAGCCCCGTCGACCGGAACGGCACCGACGTCGGCATCTCCGCCCCGCTCACCCGCTGCCGTCGCGTGCTGTTCGCCCGCAGCCGCACCCGTTCCGGCAGATCCTCCGGGTCATCCACCTGGAACTGCGCCATCATCTTTTGGAGCTTCGTCGGCCGCGGCTTACGCGTGCTCTTGGATTCCTCAATCAGCGGCGGCGCCTCCGGCGCGATCGGCACCCGTCGGTGCAGCGCTTGCCGGAAAAAGTTCGTCTCGTGCGTCAGCAGGATTTCCGCCCCCTCAATCTTGCGCAAATAGTATCGCAGCACGTCCACGTCCATGTCCGGCTCGCGCGCCGCGTCCAGCCACGGCTCAATCTTGTCGCGGAACTCCATCGCCCCCTGGATAATGTCGTCCAGGATCTGCTCCTCCTCCGGCTGGAACGGCAGGCTCGGGATCTCGTTGAACAGCCCGATCAGCGATGCCAGGTCGGGACGCGCCGCGTCGCGCGGGATCTTGAGCCGCCAGTCGCAGATCGGACACGTGTACTTGTCGTCTTCCTTGACCTTGCCGCGTGCAATCTTGAGACACTTGCCGTGGTACCTGTGTGCGTTAGCTTTTCGTGTCTCGTGGTTTTCTCGTCTGCCCTCTCGTCTGCCCTCTCGTCTGCCCTCGTCTGCTCTCTCACCCCAACTCACCATTCGTGGCACACCTCGCACTCAATCATCATGCCCGCCTCCACCCGCCGACAGATGCAATACACCGTGCGGTTTCGGGCCGGCTTCTGCGACGACGTCGCGTCCGGGCTCGGCTCCCGCGATGCCGGCTCCGTCGGCGTCCGCGGCTTGTCGTACGCCGTGTCGAAACAGTCATTGTTCCGGTCCAGCACGTACTCCAGATGCGACTTGAAAATGTACAGCGGCGCGTTCGTCTTACCAAACACCCGCTTGCCCTTGCGGATCCAGTCCTCGTTGCGCTTCTGCTCCTTCTCCAGCTCCAGCGTGCCGCTCGGCTTCGCCTGCAGCTCCTCGATCTTGCCCATCAGCGCCACCACCTCCGAGTACCGCGGCCGGTTCCGGTACTCGGCGTCGTGCGACCGCGCGTTCAGGTCCGTGATCTGCCGCTGCGCGTCCCGCAGCTTGTGCAGCATCTGGTCGATCGCCGCCAGCGTCGTCTGCGACACCGGCAGCGACCCGCTCGTCGCCTGCTTCGACAGCGCCTCCAGCTGCACGTAGTGCACCGACTCTGCCTCCAGCAGCTCCTTGACCGTCGTCTCCCACTGCTTCCCCGCCGCCGCCCGCTCCTCATAGTACGCCAGGTTGTCGTTGTACGGCGGGATCTCCAGCCGCCGGCCCTCCTCCACCAGCCGCGTCACGTCCTCCAGCGTCATGTACACGCCGTGGCCCGTCTCCGCCTTCTCCGTCCACCGCAGCTCGTCGAGCAGCCGCGTCAGCTTCGCCACCCCCGGCACGTCCACATTGAAGCTGTGGCCCTCGTCCAGCAGCTTCTCCACCATCTCAATCGTCTGCGTCGCCGAGTGCCGGAGCGCCCGTCGCGCGTCCTCCTCAAAGATCTTGATCGCGTCCGCCCGCTGCTGCAGGAGCTGGATCTCGGGGCAGTCAAACCCGATCTGGGCCGCCTCGTCCAGGAGCCGGTAAATGTTGGTAATGTTGCGCGTCTCCCGCTCCCGCTCCTCCCGCTCCCGCTCGTCCGGCTCCGCGCTGACTCCGCTGATCGACTTGCGCGGTCCGCTGCTCGCCCAGCTCCGCTCGTTCTTGCGCCGGTTCTGCTGCTTGCGCACAATGTACGTCGTCGCCTCTTCCACCCAGCGGTTGCACCGGTCCACAAACTCGCGCAGCATCGGCAGCGACGCCAGCTCGTACGGAATGCGCTCGCCCTCGTTCAGCAGCGTCCGCAGCGCCTTCAACGACGGCGTCGCATCCTCGTCCAGCAGCTTCTCGTACTTGTCCTCCCACGCCTGCGGCTGGTGGGCCTTCTCGGCCACCTTCTTGTAAATGGCCGAAATGTCCTGCAGTGATTTCCGAAACGTCAAAATGTGCGCCTCCCCGAGGAAGCGGCTGGACTCGCGCATCTGGCAGCAGTGATGGAACCCAGCATGCTGCAGACAGAGAACCTTGCCCGTCTTGACACACTTGAACCGAGACAGATACGTAAACGACTTGCAGTACGAGCACTGGTACTCCTCTTCGGGCACCTTGGCATCGTTCATCACAAACTCCAGCGGGCAGCTCATCACCAGGCCGTCGGCCGCCGGCATGTTGTCGGTCTCGGCCAGGATGCAGCGGTGGGGCATCTCGACGTGCTTGCTCGTAAAGATCGCCCGGAACGACGCCTCGCGGTTGTGCATTCGCTCAAAGGCCGGTGCCAGCCATTTCGCCGTCTGGATGGTCAACGGGCCCGCACCCGCGCCCGTCACCTCCTCGGCCGCCGTCCAGAGCAGCTCGTCGTGCGAGAAACAGGGCTGGCGGCGGAACTGCTGCAGTCTCTCCACGCCCGCGAGACCATACGACTCCCAGTCGCTCGGCGCAAAATTGACGGCTTCGTTAAAGTTGAACCCGTGGTTGAACCCGGCATGGTAGGCCTGCGGAAACGTAACGACAAACTGGCCGGCACGCTGGTCGACCGCATACACGCGGACGCCCGCCTTTTTCAGCTTCTCGGGCGGAAGCAGCGTCACCAGCTGGAACAGCAAGTCCGGTTGCGTCTCGAAAAGGTCGGGCACGGCCTCCCGCATGGCCGCCTCAAACTTCTCGGCATCCTCGCCAGGGATGCCATACCACGTCTTGGTGGCGCCAAAATGCTGGTAGTTGGCCGAGTATGCGTAGTGGTCCTCGTTGTGCCAGCAAAACGTTGAGAATATCATGCCGACGTACACCCAAGGAACGGTCATGCCTGAGATATCCGTCTTAATATACCTAAACAGACTTTCGGGGTGCAGCGGGAGCAGATTGAGGTTCCACGGGTCCGCGGAGTAGGGGTCGTCGGGGTTCTTTTCAATGGTCGGAAAGCCGGAGCCGTGCGTGGTGCAGTGGATATCTGCACCGTATTCCACCTCCACCGTCTCATCGAGGCTGGACACCAGACGCCAGAATTCCTGCTCCACATCGTCTTCCGTGACCGGACGATGGCAGTTGTTGACCGAGTCGTACGGCATGTTCTTCTGGAAGTAGTTCTGCTTGAAGTCGTACGCCTTCTCCTGGAACTGCTTCAGGGAGTAGATGCCGCCATCTTCAAATCCGAATTGGCCGTCGCCGACGAGGCACCGAGGGCAGTTCCATTCCGAGTCGGGCTTTGCCAGGACCGGGGGATCCAGGCATTTGCCGTGGTAGGCGTGGTCGCACGACTCGCAAAGAATGAGGAATCCCGCCTCTTCGCCCTTGGCGCATTGCTCGCAAGACTGCAGATGGGGGCTCGGTTAGATGTCTTGCGCACCACGTTGGTGTCTTTGAACTTGCCTCGCGCGGGTCACTCTTATCGTCTCTGGGTACCCGAGGCTGTGGGGGACGGAGGAGGGACATGTGGGAGCCGACAACCCTAGGGACCGTCTCTGCAGTGCGGGCTGTCAGCATTGTGGGAAGCATGCAGAATTGGCGAGGGGCAAACCTTTCTTTAGCCGTTTACTCCGTCGGCCACTGTTATCGTCATCGTCTTCGCCATTCTCATCCTTGCCGGACGAGCCCGGCGTGCCGCTGCTCAGCTGTCGCTTGAGCGGATGTGTAGGTGGATAGCGAGAGTCAGCCGCGTTCTTCGGTGGCGTAAAGGGGCTGCCGGTTCGGCTGGCCGTGTTGGCGGACGCCAAGCCACCCGAGGCTGGGGGTGTGCTCTCGGATGTGGCCGGAGTATCGCGGTCGTTGCCGGCCGAATGTCTCGACAGCGAGGCCTGCAGCGCATCGCTGGCCTGGCGCACAGGCGAGTCGCCGCGCACGCACGATGGCGTGTTGGCGTTGGACCGCTTCATGGGGCTCTCGCCGGGGCTGGAGGCAAACGGGCCGCCATTCTCCATTTCCAGCTGCTGGTGCACGCCGGGCTTGGCCACACGGAGATACTCCTCGTAGGGACAGAGCCATTTCTGGTACGAGTTCTTCAGCGACGTCGAGAGCGACGACATGATCTTGCCGCTGTAGCCAAGGTCGCGCCCAATCTCGGCCCATTTCTTGAGCTTGCAGACCATGTCGAAGCCGCCACGGGAGTCGACCGCTTTCTTGAGCTGATAGAGACCCAGCGGTTTCTTATCGACATACGGCAGGCGCGTCAGGTTGTTGCCCATGTTCTTGTGGAATTTGATGAGACCCTCGAGGTAGCTCAGATTCATACGTGTGCCTATGCGCGAAAATGTGAGTCTCACGGGGAAAGCGCAGACGAGAGGCAAAAGAACTCACTGCCTTCGACGCAATTCAGCTCCTGCTTGCGGGTCTGGAAATGGAACCTCTGGGCGTTGTCAGTCTGTCCGTTCTCGGCCCGATTCGCCTTGGCTCCATCTGGGTAATACAAACCTGCGTGTCAATGGCAAATTCCGGGTTCCAAGAGTCGGGCGGGATGATTTTGCACAGCCCGTAGTTGCGCGCCTCGGGCGCAATCTTGCGCATGTACTCCATTGGGTCCTTCCACTCATCTTCGGTCGGGCGGTAGGTCGGGGCCTCTTCGAGGCCATGCGGCCTGTTTTTGCGCTTGTTCGTTTCCCGGCTGGCGGTCGGCTGTCCGCGTCGTTCGACCGAGTTGAGGTCAAGGGCGGCGCTCACGAGGGAGCTGAGGGGGGCCGGCGGAGCCGGGGGGGTTGTCGAGTTTCCGTGGCACGCGCTGGGGGCAGCTGTTTTGGGCTTGCCATTGCCCGAGGCGTGGCTCGCGTTGCCAGCAGGATAGCCAGCCGCAGGAGAGGCACGAGAGCTGCCAGAACCCAGGGCGTTGGATCCTGATGCGGTTCTCGCGGAGCCCTTTCCTGCGCTCCGGCTTCCCATCGCTGCGGCTGGCTTTATTGTTGAACTGGCGCGGTCTCCTGTCGCGGGTCCTGTCCCATTGCTGCTGCCAGCGACCGTCCCGGTCAGCGCGGGACTGATCGCCATCATGTCTGTGACGGGTGAAGGGATCGGAGGTGGTGGAGGAGTCGGTTACGAGGCGGGAAGCGCTCTGCAGCCGGTTCTGTATCCAGTTCTGTGGTCGGCCGTGTGAAGTCGTGGTATTGCCTTACGGCGTCATCCGAGGGAATCGTCGTCGAGGGTAGGCATCGGAGGGTGCACGCAAGCGCACAAGGCGGGAGGTCGACGGCGATGGCGTGGGATGGGATCGAGTCGAGAGGGTTCCGGATCGTCCGTGGGTGCCGTGGGTGTCGTGGCCGTCTGGAGGAGGGAATTGGCCGGTCTCGAGGACGTAAGAGGCCGACGAGCCAGATGCAGCGCGAATAGACTCGCAGGCGAATTCTCTACCAGCCAAAAGACGCCTCAAAAAAAGCGAGCGCATGCGAGAGACGGCGGTCGTAGAGAGTGGATTGCCTGAGAGACGAGAGTCCAAAAAAAAAAGACGCTCCGGGCGAGGGTGGCGTCGTGACCTAAGTCGAGCCGCGGTTATAAGGCGAGTTGTACTTATAAGGAGGCCAAGCGGAGGAAGGTAGCATTCCAAGGCAATAATAATGCGAAAGGCGGATGTTGGGGGTTAGGAGGAGGCCAGAGGGAGAGGCAGGAAACGAGCGAGAGGTAGGGCTCGCAAAAAGCGTCAACGGCTGACGGAAGGAGTGTGTGTAAAAAAAAGAGGCGAGTGAAAAAAGGTGGTGGAGAGCGAGGGAGAGACGAGAGATGCCGGGATAACTCATACACTGGTTGGCGTGAGTGGGCGGGACGAATATGGAAAGAGCGGGTTGCGGCCATTGGCATGGGGCAGCGAGGCCAGAAAGGCTGTCAGGCTTGCGGCCGGCTACTTTGCGGGCTTACGAGCACTACCCAGCCACTATGCAAAACCGCATACAAAAGCCAGATGCACGTGTAGGATTTCATGTACCGATACGATAGGAGGACTTGTACGGAGTAATAGTGGGTCACTAGGTTGATTTTGCGTTGCAGAGCGGCGAATGACAAACAGCGCCAACAAACGTTCTAGGTCTGACACGAGTCGTCCGACGAGTGCGGCCGCGCAACGACAGTCCTCCTTGCTCAGCGCGCCCTCCCCAACGGACGGCGCAAAGACGGCCGGGTGCACGAGAGCCCACACGGCGCTCCGGCGCGCCGCCTATATCAAAAGCCGCGGAAGCCCTGGACACGGTCACGTGTGTGGTCACGTGTACCGATCTTGCCAAGTAATCCAATTTACAAAAAGTCTGGCAAGGACATAATTGAGGTCTCGTTGTTTGGTGTGTGGTGACCGGGGGGGCCTTGTGCCCAATGGCTATCAGACAGAGTAGCACTTTGAGCGACGTTCTTTGCTGGCTCGCTATCGACACCGCTCCAGATCGGCAGCGTAGGAGACAATGGAGCGCAGAGAGCCCACAACGCACCATGGCAAAATTAGCTACATTCTCGCGTCACAATGTCGACAAAGCAGACAGATTCGCACGCTCCCGCCGAATTTCGCGCATCGGCCATACAATGAATCAATTCTCCCGTACCATGGTAAAAGTGTATCGACCACATGATATGCGTGATGTCGGCACGAATTGTGTGCCAAGTGTCCTGATGTTCTTGTACGAGTAGTCAGTAAGGGCTTTGCAGTGGGCATGCGACAGAAGGATGCCCCCTCCAAGGCGGCACAGTACCTGTAATAATACGTAGTAGCAGTCCGTACACAGTAATATCTTACTGAGGATATGAAAGGGTCCCACTCATCTGGCCCCACACCGCACAGTTGGGACGCCCCACTGACGACATGCGCTATTGTTCGCGACGGCTCTTCCGCCTCGTCTTGTACGCCGAGTGACTTGAGCCACTGATTACTCGTATCACCGTGCCCCTTCGAGTACGAGTAATCGTGCTCGTACTAGTGGCTTTTCGCTTTTTGCCTACTCCGTAGCTCATCGCACCGTTCTACCAGGTCTCTCCACCGGTTTTCGCACGGGATTTTCGGCATAACTATTCGCCACCTTGCGAGTGTTGCTCGCTGAACACAACGTAGTAAGATGCATTGCGCAAAGGATGCAGCAAGGCTGGGCAGACGCAAGGCGTCAAGGCGTCGAGGCGTCCGAGGAGTTCGAGGCCTGGCAGCGTGGCGCGTTTTGGCGCGACCCGGAACAGGGGGGGTTACACCACTCGAATTCACAGTCTGGGCTGCAGTCCTGGAGAGTGTGATCGGCTCAGCGGAGCCTAGACCTTTACCAGACGGCGGCCGCGCCCCGTTCGCCGTCCAGAACGCATCCCAAGATACTACCGCCTAGCGGGATGGGGCGGACAGTGCCGAGCGACAAAGTCAAGGACAGCCGAGACAATGGATGCAAAAGAGACAAAACAGTCACCACTGCGGAAACCCCATCGCAGTCCGAGGCACACATTTCTGCACATGCCAGATTGGCCTCGTCCGAAACGGATCGCAACGGGTCTCCACAGGTCTCTGGGGGGGTGCCTGTGAGATACGCATGCGTCAGACCATTTTCCACGCTCAGTCTCGTCATTTATCGTGTCCGCTTCGGTGACGACTTCTTGCTGGCCGCCTTTTCCAGGCGTTCCGCCGTCTTTTCCAGGCGTCGCTTCGCCTTGACCAGCTTGTCCACCTCCTGGGGCGCCCGCAGCCGCAGCGTCAGCTCCTTCATCATGTCGCCCCAGACGACCGCGCCGCCGCACGAGGGACACTGCCCGCGGACCGGCACCAGGCTGGCCGGACTGCCGTCCCGCCGGCTGTCCGGCTCGCTTGCGAGCACGTGCTGGCTCCAGCAGCGCAGGTGGCCGACGGCCTCGCAGCCCGTATTGGGGCAGACCACGTAGAGGCCCCGCCCCGGCGGCACCGCCTCGTGGCACACGGCGCAGTCGTCCTCGCGCTGGAACGTGAAAATGTCCCGGGCCTTGTCGGCGTAGTCTTGCAGCGGCGCGTAGGTCAGCGGCAGCGCATGGATGCCCCAGGGCGTCGGCTCGGTTTTGGTGTCGGCGTCGGCGTCGGCATCGGCCTGGGTACCAACGTCGTCCGCGACCTCCGTCGGCGCCGCCTTCGTCGGCCCCTCCGTCGGTCCAAAGTCCGTCACCAGCTCGAGCGTGTCGGGCATCGGCTGGCTGGCCGCCTCGCACCACTTGAGCCAGGTCGCGTGCGCGTCGCGCGCAAAGAGGTGCAGCCGCAGCGGCCAGCGCGCAAAGCTGGGCACGCGCAGCAGCAGGTGCACGTTGGCCAGGATCGACTGCAGGCTCTTGCTCGGCCGGCGCGGGTGGCCGTTCTTCTTCTTCTGGCGCGACACCGACAGACGCGCCTCGGACGGGATGTGCAGCGACAGATGGGGGTTCGTGAGCGCCCACCTAGCATGGCATCAGCAATGATCGTAACCTGCGGAGAGTTCCACCTCTCCTACGTACTCAAACTTCAAGGCGGCCACGGCCCCCGGAAAGCCCGAGACCAGGCCGACCATTTCCCACGGCCGCAGACTGGCGCGCGACGTGCGCACCGCACCGCCGCGGATCTCGCCATTGTGCTGCTTCAGCCGCCGTGGGGGGTCGTTGGTGGACCCAATATACAGTGAGGCATGGCGTGTCGTCGAGCGAAGGATGTAAACCGTGTACAGGGCCGGGATCGGCCGCGAGGAGGCCGTCATGGTGAGGTCGCGGTGGTGGCCATTTGAGATCTCGAGGGGGACGCACGCGTGCATGCAGAGGTGTGCAGTGGGCAGTTAAGCCGGGACGAGAGAGGGGTCATACATGGAATGATGGAAGTGGGTGTTCTCCAGGCTTTGTTTACGAGGGGTTGCTGTTTATCTGCTTCCGTTGGTTGTGTGGCGCCGCTGTGGCTGAGCCAAAAGTGTGGCTTGTTCCATTGACTAATACAGGTCGCTCTCGAAACAACCTTTCCTGTAGACACAACACCCCATCACAAAAGCCCCTGCTTCTGCAGATCATAGTACACCTTGGCCGGCATGACGTGGCCCTCCGCATCCTCCATCTGGACGACCGAGCTGTCGTCGATCTTGGTCCTCTTCTTCTCCTTGTCAATCTTTTCCCATAGCCGCATGGCCTCCTCAATGCTGGTAATGTCCCGGAACAGCGTCGGGTTTGTGATGCCCAGACACCGTAGCCCGTGGATGTGTCGGCCCTCGTTGAAGTGCTTCTCAAAGGCACGGCGGCCTAGAAAAAGGAGTCAGTATGATGCAAGCGACGTGAGCCCAGAAAACGCACCCATATATGTGTAGTGGCCGCAGATCTCGCAGTCAAACTCCACGCCCAGGCCGTGCAGCCGGTACAGCCAGAACGGAATCGGCTTGCCGTCCCATGCCAGCGGCAGTTTCTGCTACGAGTCAGCATACGAAAGCCATCACAAGAAGCTAGAGTTGTGCATACCAGGGGGTTGTAGATCTTCTCGTCGCCGTCGTCCTCCTCGTTGGCATCCACCTCCATCGGGTCTGCCGGCTGCATCGTGCTGTACAGGTTCTCGAGCTCTTGCTGGCGCTCGCGCTCCGTCATGCCCTGCCGCCGCTCCACGTTGACGCGCGAATCCTCCTTTTCTGTGCTCATCGCTGCCACCAGCCGCTGCACGCGGTACTCGCGCTCGGCCACGGCACGCTCGCGCAACCGATGGGACTCGGAGCCGTCGGTGCCGTCCGAGGCACGCGCCGCCCGCTGCTCGGCCGCGCGCACATGCTTGCGTCCAGACAAATGGCCCTTGTAGACGTTTTGGTTCTTGAACTCCTTCTCGCAGTCGGCGCACCACACGGCGTCTGGCGCGCTCAGCGGCGGGTGGCCGGCCTCGCCGCCTCCGCCGGCGGCCGTCTCGGTCTTCCAGTTGGGCAGCTCATCCTGGGCCCAGAGCCGCTCAAAGTCGTCGTCAAAACTGGCCAGGACGCGGCCGAGGTTCTCGAGCGGGCGAATCTTGCGGATAAACGCCTCGAGGTAGGCGGCCAGGTCGCTGACGTAGCGGAAGTAGGGCTCGGTCAGCTTTTCGGACCGCTTGAGGCCGCTGCTGCTGCCGCTGGTCGGCGCAAAGTTGTCAAAGACCTCGAGGTACTGCAGGTAGGTGATGCGCTTGACGTTGGGCAGGTTGATGTACTGCTCGTAGTTGGCATTGAGGTCAAAGTAGCGGCCGAAACCCTCCTCGCCCGAGAACATGGTGTCGACGAGCGTCGGCTGCGCCTCGGCCGGGTCGACCACGCGCTTGGGGCGGTACCGCTGCTCCGGCTGGTCGGTCGTCTCGTTGGGGTAGCGAGCGTGGTAGGCCAGCGTGTTGTTGCACTGCTGGTAGAAGAACTCGAGCGGGCTGCCCGATTCGCCGACGAGGCGCACCTCCTCGACACGCTCATTCCTGCCCTGGGTGTACAGCTGCAGCGCCTCGCTCGACTGCGTCTGCATGTGGTCGAGCAGCTGGGACACTTCATGTTCGCGGTTGAGGCGATCGCGGATCTGCGTCGGCTCGTCGGCCAGACGGTCCACGATGGCCTGCTCCAGCCGATCGAGGTCCTCGAGAATGTACCGAATATCTTCGAAAATCATTGTGCATGGGAACGGGCTGTCGTCCTGATGCCTTGTGCTGGTCGTCCTGCCATATTTTCGAGCAGGGGACGAGCCCGGAAATTCCGTTTTTCCGGCGCAAGGCCATGATTGGATTGGCACGTCCCGATTTTTCGAGTGCCCAGCTTTTTGCATTCGACGCCACCGACGATACAGCCTTCTTTTGCCAACAGCCTCTCTTTTCCACCCTCAACGGCCCCCGACAGACTGCAATCATGGCTGAGGCGAGCGGGAGCAATGCCAAGGGCAAGCTGGACGACGATGTGGACCTCACGACGAGCAAGGAGGTCAAGGTGTTTCCAACCTTTGAGTCCATGTCGCTAAAAGGTACGAGGCTGGCGGTTTTGTCTGGGGGAACGTGTGAGGACGCGGCAAGGGGGGGGAGAATGCTGACGGCGTGTGTACAGAGAACCTTTTGCGGGGCATCTACGCGTACGGCTACGAGACGCCGTCGGCGGTGCAGTCGCGGGCGATCGTGCAGGTCTGCAAGGGCCGGGACACGATTGCGCAGGCGCAGTCGGGCACGGGCAAGACGGCGACCTTTTCGATCAGCATGCTGCAGGTGATCAACACGGCGTCGCGCGAGACGCAGGCGCTGGTGCTGTCGCCGACGCGGGAGCTGGCGACGCAGATCCAGAGCGTGGTCAAGGCGCTGGGCGACTACATGAACGTGCAGTGCCACGCGTGCATTGGCGGGACCAACGTGGGCGAGGACATTCGGCGGCTGGACCAGGGCCAGCACATTGTGTCGGGCACGCCCGGGCGGGTGGCGGACATGATCCGGCGGCGGCACCTGCGCACGCGCAACATCAAGATGCTGGTGCTGGACGAGGCGGACGAGCTGCTCAACCAGGGCTTCCGCGAGCAGATTTACGAGGTGTACCGGTACCTGCCGCCGGCGACGCAGGTGGTGGTGGTGTCGGCGACGCTGCCGCAGGACGTGCTGGCCATGACGTACAAGTTCATGACGGACCCGGTGCGGATCCTGGTCAAGCGCGACGAGCTGACGCTCGAGGGGCTCAAGCAGTACTTTATCGCGGTCGAGAAGGAGGAGTGGAAGTTTGACACGCTCTGCGACCTCTACGACACCCTGACCATTACGCAGGCCGTCATTTTTTGCAACACGCGCCGCAAGGTCGACTGGCTCACCGACAAGATGCGCGAGTCCAACTTTACCGTCAGCAGCATGCACGGCGACATGCCGCAAAAGGAGCGCGACAGCATCATGCAGGACTTTCGCCAGTTCAACACGCGCGTGCTCATCTCGACCGACGTGTGGGCCCGCGGCATCGACGTCCAGCAGGTCAGCCTCGTCATCAACTACGACCTGCCGAGCAACCGCGAGAACTACATCCACCGCATCGGTCGGTCGGGGCGCTTTGGCCGCAAGGGCGTGGCCATTAACTTTGTCACCAACGAGGACGTGCGGATTCTGCGCGATATCGAGTGTACGTTTTTTTCTTTGGTTGTGCAATTTCGCTTCCTCCCCCTTGTCCCGCTGCTAATGACTTGCAGTGTACTACTCCACGCAGATCGATGAGATGCCCATGAATGTGGCCGACATTCTATCCTGAGCTCGCCTAGATGAATCGAATGGCACATGGGACGTTTCGTCTGACGGGGGGGAGGGGAGAAAAGGGGGGGGGGGGCAAGGTTCAGCAGTGTATCGAGTGGACTCCCAAGAGGCACACCGAGCACTGGGGACAACGAAAGACGATAAGCCAAGGGCAAAGGCAGTGTGGGAGGAAAAGGGGCGTTTTTTGTATTGGTGAGTCCCATTCGGCCCCTGCCCCCCCCAAAGACCCAATACCCAATATCCAAGACCGGACGGTCGTGTGCTGACGGAGATGGGCAGCAGACGGAGCCGCACGCGCTTTGCATCCTTTTTTTGCAAGTCACAAGTTGCGAACCACAAAATCATAAATCACAAATCGCGCACACACGAGTTTGAGGAAATATTACGAGTAATACACACCAGAATGGAACAGGACAGGCGAGCCGTTGACACATTTTTGTTGTGGTTTTTTTTCTTCCTCTTCTTGGCACCCCTGCGTTTTCTTTACTTTTTTTTTTTTTTTTTTTTGCTTACGACATGCCTACGCCGGGCTGCGGGAACGCTCCCGGGGGGAGGCTGTTCTTTCTTGTCCTGGCACGACGAACCCGTGGCATTGGCCCCGCCGGCTGTCGGGCTTATGGGCCGCTCAGGCCTGTCTCGACCAGCGCTCGCGCCTGTCCGCGACAGCGGCAAGCGACAGGGGCTTTCGTAGTCAGTATTCATCATCCCATAGCCGGAAGGCGGATCGGTCGGCCTGGGTCGGTGTGACTCTGGCAGGAGGGGGACCCGCCGCGCCAAAAAAGATAAAAAAAAAAAAAAAAAAACGTGGTATCTGGGGAGGAGAATGGGTGCAGTTTTGCGAGTCACGAGTTTTCGTATGCGTCTCTAGTCCTGTACGGATACTAGGAGACTACGGAGTACGACTATTGCAACAAGAACTGACAGCGACCTGCAGAAGTACTGGCGATCTTGTTCCCCTTCAGGGCGCGGCTAGAGACCAACTGACGGTCCAACAAGCTCGCGTACCAGATTCTCTCGTGCTCTTTTCTGTTTCGATATATCTCCCCGGCGTGGGTCGAGGGCCAGGATGCAAGCGTTCTGAATCGGCAAGGTTCTCCCGGTCCTGGCTTGCCAGTCCGGCGCATTGGGTATGCCGTTTTCGCCCGCTCCACTCATACGCCGTGCTCTTTGTGCTCCTAGTCCCGCACCAGTGGAGCCTCTTGGCCCCCCTCCCCCCCCTGGGCGGACGAGGCCCCCTCGGCCAGCGAAATTGGGTCATCCGCCGACTCTGTTCCGAAAAACGTAAGTTTCTCGCGGGCGCATGCCGCCTTTGTCTTGATCGGCCGCCAGTTGCGGGTTTGCAATTCTCTGCAATCGTGGGCTCGGCTAGTCCCAACGTCTGAGAGTCTCTTGGGCCTCTTGGGCCTCTGGATCCCTTGGATCTTTTGGTCTCTTGGTTTCTTGGACACCCCCCCCCCCCCCCCCCCCCCC